>JAWWEQ010027614.1:0-110991 GCA_035583055.1 Torymus tubicola
AGGTTATGTTATTTCCATTAAATAGAGAATATGACCGAAAAAATCGTTTCATCTCTACCTAGAAATTAGCTATTTTTTATTTTCCTACCCATTTCCGATAGAGAAATTTCTACCAGGGGTAAGCGTATACCGCTTATAATAGGTATATTTACTGTACACTTTTTTTTTATGTTTAATATTATTGAAAGTATCCTATTATTAAAAAGTGATAACTAGTGGAATATGCGATACTTTTATATTTATCATTTTCTTGTAGATCTGTAACTTTTATACTGACGGAATTTACTTATGTAAACGATGAACACTTTCACAAAGAAGAAGTTTTAATAAGCAATTATAAGTGTATGCTGTGGAGTTCAAAGTTATCTACAAAGAAGGAAAGTCCAACAAAAATTAATTTTACAGATACTCCGTGGAAGATGCCCAAAAAGTTATTTTTAAAGGAATATTATTTATTAATAAATTATTCCGTGAGAAATATTAACAAATATTTTTCAAAACAATATATCATTAATTAGTACTTTACGTTTATATATACTAAAAAATAAGTGAGAGGAATAAACAGTAATAACAGGTATAAATGTTAGCCAGAAAGTACATTGAAGAACGTCTGACTACATATACTACTCTACTACTCGAATCGATAAAATTTTCCCTACGCACTTTGTTATCTTTAATGACACATCTTTCTGCTACTTTTTGTTCACAGAATAGCGTCATAAACCATCATTTGAATATTCATTCTTCCGCCTTTTTTTACCGGAAATGTACATTCTTATCATCACGGATAACAAAAATCGCTTAATTTACAGCCTCCGGTTTTATTACTCATTAATATGCAAGCGTGCATGTATATACCTATAATATTCTCCCGCGTTGAATACGAAAAAGCACGAATTTTCTATGATAATTCATTATCGGTCTCTCTTAGCTGTATTCTTTATATAAAAATCCTATTCGAGAACTATCGTTTTATCGAATATGTAAGCAATCGAATATCGAATTTTCGATAAAAAAAAATAACAAAAGACGAATAGAGGCTCGCGTATCGCGCCATCGAACGCTATTCCTTTATATAATTTTAGCGTTCGAGATAATCTATTTCGTTCTCAAACGATGTCGAATCTCGATCTCTAGATCGAATATCGAAATAAACGAAAGACGAATATATAGGCACGCGTAGCGCGCTGATTAACCCTAGTATATAAACCATAAACGCTTCCGTGAATACTTCCCACAGCTAAACTCGAGCGATTCATTCGATTAGCTCCCTCCCTTAAAGCAGGCGACTATATATATACCCGGGTATATACAGAGAAACGCGGTATAGCGTTTAATTAAACCCTCCGGCAGTGTGCAAACTGGAGGCGCGCCTCTGGCTCGTAAATTTAATCGGTCTTTGCGCATTTGTATGTAAAAACCGGACGTGCTGAGTGCGTCTTGAGTTGTGCGCACGTATGGTGATAGTGAAAGAGATCCCCGAGATCCTTTTACCTTCTCTATAATACTTATCGGTTATTCAGCGCTCGTGGAGTACCGTGCCATTTGGCTACTGACCAAATCGAGCCCCACGGCCAGGACAAATATACTCGAATTTTCATAGCGAGAGATCGCGCGGACGCTTTCGGCGTACGTTATATACGTTAAGGATATATATATATATATATATATATATATATATAGAGTAAAGGGGATTGGGCGTCAGTTTGGTTACCAATCAATGGCCTCGGGAAAGAAAGTCTATGTGAAAAGAATAGCGCGTATGCTATATAAGACGGGAAATTGCTTTCGCCTAAAGCAGACGATGAGATCCAGGTGAGTGTGTATATCTGAGAGAGATGTGGATAGAGAGAGAGAGAGAGAGAGAGAGAGATAGAGAGATGAAAGGAGGAGGGAGATATACTATTCGCCCGATAAGGGGACACGTCGTTGCGGCAATTTTCGAGTGTCGGATGCATCTGCCTCGCCGTTAGATTGATTAAATTTCAAACTTCAATTGGAGCAGCCATCAATGGCGGCAGCGACGGTGCAACTATACCCTCGCACTTTCTTCCTCTCTCTCTCTCTCTCTTCTCAATATACCGCGCCTGCTGACTAGCACTTTTACGAAGCTGCGGGGAACTCGCCAATAATTATTCGCGCGCGCAGCAAGAGATTAAAGAAAATTCAGCTAATTAATTAGGGAGCGTGATGTGCAGATTCGCCGAGCTACGCAAGAGAGAAAGTGTGGGAGTAACTATTACCCTCTCGAGGTCGTGCGCACGAGTGTGCATTTTTCTTGAGTCTTTTAATTGCCGTAGTTAGCTGCGGGTAATGCGTACTCCGGAAGATAAATAACGATGCAGCCGAAGCTCTGACGTGTGCACACGCGGTCCTTTAATGTTCGGGATTGTATAATTTACTAATGGAAGCGTACGTGTGTAATACGTTTGCTTTCTGTCGGGAATCTAGAATAAGATTGACTTGATTAAGGATAAAGAATAACACGGAATTGGAATTAAAGGGGTTTTGTCGTTAATCTGAGATTGTTTTTGGGGGATTTGTCTTGAATAATTAAGTAGACGTATGTTACATTTAATATTGAAATATATATATATATATATAAAATTATCGATTTTTTTAGGTAATTATATCGCTAACAATAATATTACGCTTTTATTTAATAATTAGGTACCACTTTGATTAAATTCTGATTTGAAATACTGCCGTTTAATTAACACATCAACTATAAGATTCTGTTGACATTCTATCAGGGATATAGACGCGTTATTCATCAACAACTTTTTAATTAAGATAATAGAGCGTGTTCATATAAAGAATGAAAGAGTCCGTAAATAAGATAGAGATCAGTATATTGAAAAAGAAAGTGACTAAAATTTTCATAATATCGATCGACGAGTGATAAATTGAGAGTAAAACTCTCAATACATGACCTAACGAAACAACAAACCTTCCCCCGCAGTGGTTGAGAACACACTGTACCGCAGCCTTTGCGCGCGCCTATGAAATATTTGTTTCAATATACCGTAAAAAATGTCGCGAGTAGATAGCACCGCGAGGTCGTTATTCGAATAGGATGTAATAAGAAAAACGCCGTGGAACCATAAATCCGCGGTCATAGTAATTTTAAAATTCTATTTCGACCAGTTCTTATCTCTACGAACAAAGAAACAGATCGGCCGTAAATCACTGGATGACAGGGGAAGTAATAAAAACACCTCTGGAGAAATTTTCAGTCGAGTATATATATATGTGTCCATGCGTATATATGTGTATGTGATCGCGACGAATATCTCGCTCTCACATACATCTGGAACGATCGTAAGAGAAAGAGAGAGAGAAGAGAGGTAAAAAGATAAAGCGTAGAGTCGAAAACGAGAATTCTAATGAAACTCGAAAACGATTTGCTAGCTGGCATGCATCAGCCATTTCTCTGTTTGCCTATACTTTCAATTGCGTGCGGTTCTTTGAAGTAAGATATGAGTAATCTTCTTTTTCGCGTACACGCGTACATGTATATACCCATACACTTTGCCCACAGCGTGAATTTACAGGATAAGGGAGGAGGAAAAGAGTCAGACAGTTAGAGAGATAAAAAAGCATGAAATCTCTCGTAACAAAAATGTCGCGAGTTTTATGGACACGCTTACGTACTGCGAACTTTATTGTACCGTTACCACGCGGACGCGAGAAAGAAGAAAGAGAAACAGGGGAACAGACGCGACTTCTGGTACTTATTCTTTTGAGGTCGCATCGAACTTTTTTTTTCGTATTTTTCTTTCTCGTGATAGGAGATTAACTAGATAATATTTAGAAGTTGAAAAAGACTTGGTAGTCAGTGTTTTCTGTAAACGTAGATATAAAGAAAATAATATTCCAAATGAATATTTTATTTCATATATAGTATTTATTCAATTCTAAAAATTCGTTGAATGGGAGTTGAAATATCAAATAAAAAAAAAATTATCATAAGAATGTTATGGAATTCTCGCATAGTTGGGATTTTAGTGTATCCCCTATATTACTGATAAGTAGTTGAAGAGAAGACATTCTTTCGTTTTATACAAATATCTAAATCGATTGAAAGCTATATTGGAATCTTCGTCGGATCGGATATGCTGCTCTCCCTTATCCTTAAACGGTCAATTTTTCTTGTGGTCAATTTCACACCCCGTGTCATTTGAAGAATTGTCACCACGTTTCCAAAATTGAAAATTTTTCTCCTCAGTCATTCATCATCATTTATATAAAAACTAATACGTATAAACCTTGATTAGTTAGATTCTTTCTATTTTTATTTTTAACTCACTCTTTATCTCTCTTCCTACAATATAAATTGTAAACGAACTATTTGTGAGGGTACGAGTGGTCCAATTTCACACGGTTATATTACGCTTGTCGTGCTGGCTTAGTGAAAAAAGAGTCGAAGCACAATGTATACAGTGTCAAACGATACATTTGTTCGCGTCGAAAATAAAACGATCCGCTAACACGAATGCATTTCAGACGGCTCTGATATTGCTTTAATGCGCATGCGCGCGCGCGCGTGAGTCTCGATAAATTGTGGGCGATCCGTCGTGGTTAAATAAATGAAATTTGCCAGGTTTAAAAGAGGAAAATTTTCGGTAACTATCCGAGACTCGACAGGGGCCGCTAAAATGTTAATTACCAGGTGGTAATTAAAAGTCGAGTAGAACAGCAAATAAAAGCAACGCGTCACCGGCCATTGTTGGTTCAGGTGCGAACGAGAGCGAACGAAAGAGAGAGAGAGAGAGCGAGAGAGAGGACAACGTGCTAGCAGCATACCGTAGATAACTTGCTACTATAAATTTAACAATTCAACACCGCGCGATAATGACTTTTACCGGATCTACGTAGCTGCCAGTAGGGCACTGAAGCACTTTCAATTAGGGTAGTCGTCTCGTTACGTTTTGTGCAGCTCGACGACGACGACGACGACGACTGTACGCCCGTGAGTAATTTTCTTTGCATTCACTTTACCGTTCGAATTTTTTGTCTTGTACTCCAGTACGAAGCGCATCACTTTTTTCCAACTGCCTCGTATAATTACTGCATAATGTATGCTCGTACTGTAGAGATTTTTCGTAATAATCCTTCCACGTGTCGTAAACTCAACAAATTTAATTTGTTGTGACGTCGACAGGTGAGGACGAGCTTTGGTTAAAATAAATTATATTGTTATTGTTGTTGTTGTTGTTACGGGCACTTATCTCGAAAATCTGCAATACTATATCGTGGAATTGCGCATTTCAGCTATACGGTGAACGCGCTTAAGTAGCTGGATATAAAAAGGCCGTACGAAAATTATGTACGGCTTGCGCATAAAGAGGTGCATTATACATATATATATAATAGAGGCAGCGTGTCGTGAATATATGCGCGTGCCATGCTAAGGAATATCGTTTGTATTTTCGACTTAGCATAATAATGAGAAGCAGTCGACCTTGTACAATGAAAATATAGCATATCTTTAATTTTACATTCTCAGCAAACGAGGAACTTTAGGCTTTGCTATAGGGGACGTCACATATAGATGTTGAGGGATAAAGGAGAAGAAAAGGTCGAAACGGGGGTTTTTTTTTTCTTCTTTAGCGTCACTGAGTGAGTTCAGTCGCGAAATAATAAAAAATCTCTTCGTGCACATTTAGCCGTAAATCACAATGGCCTAAGAGAGATGGAAAAATTCTTATTTGGATTCGCGTAATGAAATTACTGTAAATCACGCACCTAAGTCATTTCGCTGCCGACTTTATATTCTGGAATAAGGTGAGAAAATTTTTTAAATGTGATAAAAATGTATGTCGTGTACGCATTACACGTCCGGGGTTAAAAATGACCTTATACTTTTTCACCACCGTCAACGCTGTTATGAAAAAGAAAAAATTTTACTGCGACCCATACGTATCTGCTAACACGTAACGTATGCATCGTAAAAATTCGACTCGAACTATTTATAGTGTATAACGAGATGAGAAACGGATACTTTTCACGCTTGAAAAAAAAGTGAGAAATAGCGTTCAGTTTATACTTTGAACATACAAAAAAAAAGTTTTGCTTATACTGAGACAAGCTTCAAAAGTAACGCAACAATTTAAAGCAACGAAGTTTAAGTAGATTGCATCTTCTCGGTTGAAATATTAAAAATTTTTATTTCATAAAAGAGTTTGTCTTGTATGTATATGTACAGGGCTTACATATATACTTTGCTTATAAAAATACTTAAAAGTTTCATCCCGGACGAGAAAATTTAGTATAAGAAAAGCAGCTGGAATTTATTCTACTTTTTTACCTCGCAAAAGCAAAACAAAAATTTTCACCCACTTGTCATGCGTCAGATCTTTCTTATTTCATTCGCAGAGATTTTCTTTTCTAAAAATAATTCTTTAAAAAGATTTATTCAGCAACGTGTCTCAACAGAAACAAAAAAACGTGTACAACATAATAGCACAATTTAAGAATGTCTGACCAAATATATATTCTCTTTACTTACTACTTCAGTCAATATTATTATCTTTTTTTTTTTACTCAAATGTTAAACAGTACTAACGTCAAATATCAGTAATTTTTTTAGCAGTATAGCGCCGACCTTATATTCCTCTATTTTGAAAAGAGATTTTTCCGCGTCAAGCAAACACTTCTTTCGACAGTACACAAATGTATGCTTAGGACTATTGAAACAAGTACTTATCCGAATTTAATACTTCTTTTCACTTTTGTTATTGTTCCTCAGACAATCCAATTTCAGCTCGAGCTTCCGAGCGCAACGTTAGAAGGGGAGATGGAAGGAGCAAACTTCTTCATCGGCTCTCCCTCTCCCCCACAAACGAGCAAACAATACACACATACACAGACATACATATATATACATGTATATACAGGTAAAGAAGAGACAGACTGAGATGTAGGAGGAACTCACCCTTGATGAAGTCAACGGCCATTTCGAGGCCGTAGGTATCCTTGTCGCAGTCGTCGAGTATGTGGGCGCCGATCTTTACGCCTGGTATTAGCTGCGCCTCGTTGAGCTTGTCGAGAGTGTAAAGCATCGCCTCGAGTGCCTGCACGCCACCTTGCGGCATGACCGGGCCACAAGTGACACTATCCTCTCTTTCGTGTACCATCATCAATCCACCGAGCACAAGATCACCTTCGACTACAGCTTCAAGCTTCACCGGCCACATCATCGGTTGACTTGGACCGTCGCGTAACTGTCTGCCACTGCTCCAGCCTGCAGCCGAAGATGTCGCGACAAAGGCAGCAGCAGCATCGGAACCAGTCATAGCACGAAACTGTAACCACTCGCCATGACGAATAGGATGATGAGTCTCAGGGTTCTCTGGGCGCCATTTATGTTGAGGATAATAGAGCCTTGGCTCGACGGTATCCGTCGGTTCTTCATGGTAGTAGTAATAATGGCGGCTCGTGCGCCGGCGCGCATGGGACCCCAGACAGCAATAAGGCCCCTGGAGCAGCAACAGAAGGAGGAGAAGAAGAAGAAGATGGTGGTAATGCGCCAGCGGGACGACGGGGACGAGCCGCCTCATCGCGAGTCACATAATCGGGCTGCCCGTGGTGTGCACGCGCGGCCCGCGCGCGATTCCTCCAGGGAAGGCGGGCACAACACGGGGTTTGGCCTGTATCGACGCGCGACGCACGCATACACACCCGCACACGTACACCGACACAGTGACTGCCTCCTCTCACGTCATCCTGACGCTGTTTCTGACGACGACGACGCCGCCGCCACTGCTGCTGTTGCTGATGCTGCTGCTGTTAGTTCTGCTGCTGAGGGGATATAATATGTGTTGCAGCAGCGTGTGGTTGATGTGAGGAGGGAAAAGTTTAGTGCTGGTGATAATATGATGTGCGCCACAGGTGAGAGAAGCTTTCTAGCACTCTCTCTCTCTCTCTCTCTCTCATTTGCGCGTGTGTGATCTAAGTGGATTTGGTTATTTTTAGCTTTCAGTTTGATGAGAGAAGTCGTTTAGTTTGTTTAATTATAACCAATGCATTTGATTACTCTCGGGGATTTCAATGGTGCGCGCACGCGTGTAAAGAGATCTCCTCATATACTCGGATTAAAAGTGTTGTGAGATAATTGATTATTCGTTTGATGAAGTCATTGATTAATTAAGCATTTGATTACAATGCGTCGATTAACATCCGATACTTATATAACCATATACGATATATGGTAGGGTAATGAATTCGCTCTTATTTTATTTATTCGTCGTGCGTTTGACGTATTCTATTTCACGTGTTAATAACGATGCTAATGTATCGAAGGTTTAATTAATTGATTCGTCGAAATTGTCGCGAAAATTTTTAACCTCTACTGATATCATTTAATCCGTAATTCGCGGTAAAGACGTTAAGTGATTTCGGGTATAAAATGCGATACAATGATAAAGCAAAATCGAAGAGTAATTATTTCGAAGCGAGGGTGTTTAAAGAGTCGTTTTAACGGTAACAGCAATAATCGATCAGTGCAATTCGAGCTATTATTGAAATTAACAGAGAACGTTGGCAAACAGTGATATAGGTTGCAATGTGTGCATTTTCGTGGTCGATAACGCCCTTCACAGCTCTCCTTATGTCAATAATTATATTATTCTAGCACGTAATCATTATTGCAAGTGGGTAAATATTTAATATTATCGTGCCCTAGTCGCTCTAAACACAATAACTATTATAACAACTAATTTATTAAGACCTTTTCGGGATTGTATGAAAAATGATAATTGAACTGTTGTTTGTTTGCGGTGAATAAAAGCAATTAGTTAAAACCATATGAAGTATATTATTATTAGTATTCTCCATTTAATGAATTAATAACCATTTCGATTGGATACAAATTATATGAATGTTTTTAATGCACATTAAATTGCTATAATTGTGAAGCATCTTTGAAGTTCTCGGTATTTAATTATAAATTTGAATTAATAATCAAATTGCGGAATGCTCTTGCCAACAACAAATGTCATTTCAACGAAACTAATACAATTTCTTGGAAATTAATAAATATTCAGTATGCACCGGTATAAACCATATATCTATTCATTAAATATATGTTATTTACAGGATTTTTAAAGGAGAAAAATGGGGTGGCCGTAATTGTGGGCATCCGTCCCATAATTTATTATTAATGAATGAAAAAAGACTGACGAGGAAAACATCCGGAGAATAAGATTGATGCTATGCTAGAAACGTCGAGATTTCACGCTTCGTAAACTTTTTTCTTTTCCTTCAACCACAAATAGAATATTCATTTTCATTGAACAGGCGAATTCGTTGTCCCGTTGCGTATACTGGCTATACAGCATCTCGTTGACTATTCATAAGTTTAATTGCGCTTTTTAAATAATTGAAGAAATGCTCACGCGTCACTTTTAAAATATTCATTTCACTCGTTGCTCAGGCGCCCCGTTTTTATTCTCCACCTATTAATGAATAAATGAAAAGTAAACAAGGCGCCTTTCGCTTTTTCTATACAAATCAAATTTACGACTGCTCTCCCTTTGCACGAACGTCAATATTTAGTTAACATATTGAATTTTTAAAAAGTACCGAATGCTTCTATATACAACTGTCATTTTGTAAATTCCGTAGCTCGTCCCCAGCAGCATTTTACCACCCCATTACCCCCAGAAGAAAATCAAACGAAAAACCATCGGAATCGCGCACGTTCTCGGTAATTAACAGCGCACGGACAATTAACCAAAACACATTCGCGCTTGAAATGCTAGTCAGCTCCTATACTATGTATATATATGTACTGCCGTTGTCCCTCAGTATCACGAGTTCCTATAACACCGACGCTCCTGCTCTTCTGACATTTTGTCGTCTCGCTAAGAGATAACGACGGTTCGTAGGTCTCTCCCACTCACTCCTCAGCGTCCACGTGCCTGCATTAAAGCTGCGTCCATCGTTTGCTATACACGATGTGCTCGCGCTCTTGTAGTATCGTCTCTTCGCGTGGGAGAGCTTTGAGGCTCAGAGAATAAGAGAAAGAGATTCTCTGACGACCGCTCGTGTAACACTAGCGGACTTTTTAATTGTCGCTGATTAAAGAGAGATGTTAGAGGAGAGAACTTTTTTATTGCCCGCGTCAATCGTGACGCTGTCACTATATAGGGAGAGTCCCCGAGTCGTTTGGTCGAACGTGACCATTTCATGATCTCACTTTTGTGCGAGATTTTCTGAAAGAGCGGAGTGGGGCACGAATCGCGTAGTTTCCGATGCCCTACAGGCATTAGATCGTTAATAAGGACTTTTCATTATCCGCTTTTGTTAAGCGGGATAGCATGGACGTTATGGTTATTTTAACTTTGGCAATAATAATTTTTATATGCAAAAGAAATTTTTAAATGACACGTGGGTTCGACTCTTTGTTGTTGGATTTACTGAGCTTTATTTAATTTTATTATTGAATAGAATGTATCGAATGCATTGGTCAAATTCACAATATTGTTGTTAAATCGTTTAAATTAAATTGTTCCACTCGATTACGCATAATAATTAGCTTTCACTCAGCCCACAATGAAATTGTCATTACAAATTAAATACTCAGCAAATAAAATTGATGTTAACGTAACGTGGTATTTATCAATTACCCTAAAGCGTGAAAACTCACGCTATGGTTGTATTGTAAAGCTTTGATCAATTTCGTGTACTATACGTATAAAAGACTCGTGTTATATATACTTCAACGCTGAATGGCACAGAAAAGTTCTAGTCGTGACAAACTTGTCAGGCGACACGATTTCAGCGCGAAACTTGTAACTAACTTAAAATTCTTGCGTGTCTTTTTCAAATTGAATTATATGGTACGGCAGAGAAAATGCTAATTCTATTGACATACTGAGCTTTTAATTGTTTCGTTCAACAGTAAGCGCTCGCATGCTTAATTTCTTAACTACTTTAGATGTGTCTGAAACTTAACTTAAGCTTCTTAGAATGTCATAATAAAAGTTGAGATTATACATCCTCCTTATTTAGCGGAATGTTTTGATTCCGTAATTTTTTTAATTTGAAGCTTTATTCACGCTCTGTTAGAAATATTTAAATACTTTTAATTTAAATTTTACGTTTTACATTGTTTTAGTGTACTTTGCGTTGAATAAAATGTACTTTTAATTTTAAACTAAAAAATCATTTAAATTTTAAAATGTCAAGGAATTCTTAAATATATATATCTCTCTCATAGAATAATATAGTTATATAAATTATTATTGTACAATTTATTTTTACTAATTACCAATTTATAATTAAAAAAAAACTCTTCGAGAAATTTCCTAATCATACATTTTATAACAATATTAATCATGCACCGAGGGCTTGAATAATTCGCGTTCCCAGCGAATTAAATATAGAAAGATGAATCATAAATTGAATTACCGAGCATAGAGAAACCGTTCGCTCGTTCATTCACAAAAGAGTTGAGCCATTTTTCTTGAGCTTTCGCGATTCACCAGAAAAAGATAGGCCCATCAAATATTATAAATTGCAAGAGAACGACGAGAGATGATAAATTCAATTGTCACGTGTACGTACGAGCTCAATATAATTTAGACCGTCGGAAAGCTTTCTAACTTATTAGATCAGCGAAAAAAGGAGCCACGTTAATTATAGACACACTTTTGAATTTTCAAAATTTCTCTTTTTTGGTAATTTCAGGCTACCAAATTCCGAACTATAAATAGATCACGTCAGTGCGCAGCCTTTAAATGAAATAACGAGTACGGAAAATAGTGAATAATATGTATAAGTAAAACGAAAAAATTGTAATATGAAAGCAATCTTGGTTTGTAGAAGAAAATAAATAAAAACAATGAAGTAAATATATACGAAATTTAATAAAATGTTTCTCAAAGTTATATTAATTTTAATTCCATTTCGTGAATTTTAGAACTTTTAATTGGATATAAATCTTTGTATACGTGCGTCCGTAAAAGTTTCCATTTAATTTGGTGAAAAAGTTTTAGATTTAACATTTTTATTAGTTCCACTTTAATTACATTGCAACAAAATTTTTTTATTTTTACAGTATCTTTATAACGTCACTTGAACCGTCTGCGTAATGATGATAATCTAATTTGTAACAATTTTCAAATTAAAATTTTTCAAAAAGAAAAAAATTATGAAAAAGTTTCAAGAATTCTGTTCTCAACACTTTCTGTACATCATCCAAGTCTCATTATCTACTCTGACAGATAAAAAAAAAATGGTTCTCTCGAGCCACCGGGAGAGGCTCACATTTTTAATTCGATGAAAATCCACGTCAATTACTCCATTAGACTTAATCTTTTGAAAATCAGATTTTCCGTACTGATAACTGAATAGAGAAGTAATTTAGAGTGAGAAGAGGGGTGAAAGCTCACCTTGCGCGCGCGCGCGTGCGAGAGAGTCGTAATCACTTGTTATCGTGATTGATTTCGCACCTAATGTCGCGACGTTATTCCCAGAGTTAATTCGTACCGGATGTCTTATTCCGCTTGCTTAACTCGTATAAGCTTTCCCTCGTATCCTCCTTCGTACCAGCGCATATTTAGCTATATATATATATTCAATATACGCCATATTCGCATATACGAGCAAGTTGAAATCACTTTAATTCGGAACGCGTGTGCTGAAGGCAGTACTTCGATGAATATTTTTGAGTAACGTCTTTGCGATTATCTTATGCTGTCACGAGGGGTAATAAAGTGAAGTGAATTACGCGAAACTCGTAGTACGTGAACATTTGCTCGGCATGTCCTTCTTTTTTTTTGTTCTGGCCACGCCAGCAGCTTTTCTTTCCAGATCCAATTTGCGCGAAGGCGCGAAGGAAAAAAACGTGACGTGCGTGCGACGCCGAAGAGTCATAGTCGAGTGAGAAAGAAAAGTCGGCGTGTCAGGCGGGGCAGGTATACCACTACGTTCTTTTATTAACGTGACATTGAACTTTGCCGGTCGTATACCGCAAAAGTGGAGGAAAAAAAAAGGAAGAAAGAGGGACGTAGATTAAGAGAAATAACTTTAAGTCGCTGGTTTCAAGGCCATTACTCGTTCCGGGTCTCGAGCTTTATGATTTTAAGGTAGATAGATAATTTACACTTAATTACTGATGACAATTGTAGATATGAGAGTCGTTTTACTTTATTATATTTGAAACTGCTCTACAAATTAAAATAAAAGAATGCGAGATAAAAATAAGAAACGGTCGTACGTACATAAAAGTAGAAATTAATAAATTAACGTGGATATTATGTTTATTTTTGGTTGATGCATGTAACAGGAGTCACGCAAATGCTACAGATATTTGATATCTTCATTATTCTACTTTATTGGCAATTAATTTGCTTTTATTTAACAACGGCCCCATTTATATTACAAATGATCTAGATCCCAACTCCTAAAATCCCTAAAATAATGTGTACGATTATAGCAGTATTTATATGGCATGTTGAGATCATAACTTTATTAATAAGAAATACCCTGAAGATTAGTACCATCCAAAAAAAAACCTATGTATCACTTTCATCGTGTATCATGGTCACCGTCTTTCAGGTGCTGGATATTTCATTGTTAGAAAATTAATCTATATATATAAATAATAAAATACTGTTTTTTACTGAAAGAGTTTGAATTAAAAATGAAATTTCTGTTAAATAAATACTTGGCATTTTTTATTTATATATATATTTTGTATCTATTCAAGTCTAGACAACTTTATCTATTTACTTTCAGAAAAATTTTCTATCGTAGTTTCGATACAATACTCTTTTACTTCAAGACATACAATAAGTCATGTTTCGTTCAAACAATGAAATATGGCACTTTTCGAAGAACCGGAATGATGAATGGTTATTCTTTTCAGTATGAAAACCGATCTTCCAGACATTTTCCGCAGATTGAAGTATATGTCTTTGCATCAAATAAAATCTGCGGTTATCGGTGAAAACGATAATTTTAATATTCATATATACGAAATATAAATTTACTCAAAATTCTCTTCCAATTAAATGTCATATTTACTTCAACTTAATCTCGTTCAGTCTGACGAGAGCCAATCAGTATACGAAGTTTCTTAGCACACATCTAGAAATACCAACAAAATTTGCGTTCACGCGTAAACAGAGAGGGACACACACACACATGTATGTTCAAAGACAAACACGATAGTGATTAGCATTAAGCCGAGCGTTGCGCACTACTCGATTATGTCCTTATTAATTTATCAAACTTCACTGGTGCACGTAGGATTTCTCCCAGTACCCCTAACAATATTACCATCCCTGGGGTTGCTACGTTTGCACCATTTTCCCCTCATTTAAACTTTTTTTCATCTTTCGAACCGTCTAGTAAATTTTGTATCCAGAAAAAAGGATTAGCTGGAAAGCCGTCTCTCTCTCTCTCTCTTTGCGCGTGCGAACTCGGCAGGGAACATTTGCGGAATCTTTTTAAAGCGGGTATTTTAAATCGCGACGGATAAGCTTCGGGAGCTCGGCCTCATTGTGTGTGTGTGTGTGTGCTACCTTTTCCCAAAATGTATTCTACGAAACTCGCACAACAGCGAGAGCGAGAGAGAGAGAGTGAGAGAGGATTCGTAAATAACAGATATTTTTTTAGTTGCAACATTCGTGCGTATTATACAGCTTTGAATCTACTTTACGAGCGATTTGTGCGTTATTATAAAGCTTCAGACGAGTAAATGTTATAAATCCCCGAGATTATTTTCATTTGAATCCAAGCCGAAAAATAAAAGAAAAAAGTTATTTGTTCAAGCACGAACATTCAATAACGTACACAGATACACACAGTAATAACGATAAATATATATATCTTTCACGCAACTATAAAATGAAATTCTGAAATAATTCTTTGTATATAACAACAACTTCTATCGCTTATTCCAAGAGTGAAAATTCCCATTACAATAGCACTGCGCGCGAACTAGCTCACTTATTCAGAGTCAGCGTATATAGCTCTCTCTCTCTCTTCACCCCGTAATCGGAAAATGAAAATCGCACATCATCGGGAAAAACGTGTAATCGTCTAACCACCGTTATAGTGCCGACTTGCAATTATCTCGTAACAATAGCCTCGCTCGGCTTGCTAATTCACGTCTGAACGTCTCCGCACGTATATAGTATATACGTATATATAGAGAAGCGAATAACAGTAAAAAGCAAATTCCTGGAATTACACGTTAGGTCTAGTGTGCATATCGATCAACATAAATTTAGGTGTCTTTGCCCGTGGAAAATAGGTTTAGAGAAGCAATCTCTATCCCGTACTATACCCAACATCGCTTCGTTGTGTTAGTGAAGAAGAGACGAGAGAGGCAATGTGTGTGCGGCTAGATAGACGCACTACTACTGGAACTTTAATTCTCGGCTCGAATCCCCTAAGCTCCCGGACAACCGTGCGGTCTATGCAAGAGCATACCATGGTCATGCATACAACTCTCTCTCTCTCTCTCTCTCTTTCCGGTGAGAGCGCGCACCGTCCCATAAGTTCCATCTCACGTGAAAGCTATATAGTATTATACTCCACTCGGTGTGGCATATAGAAGGTACGCAGGGTTTCCGAATTGCCAATAAAAATCCATCGCCTCTCGGCAATTGGCATCTCTACCGTACTCATGCGGTTATACGTGTGTGAGTGAGAGAGAGAGCGAGAGGCTGGCCCTTTTCTCGCTTGGCGAGAGAGAATAAAAAGAAAAAGGGAGAATATATTGGACTGACAGAAAGATGGGTTCCTCTCCCTTCGCTCCTATATACTTTCGGACGCGCTTTCGCGTAGATTATCGTGACGAATGCCAATTCCCGCTACACGATATATATATAAGCTCAATGGTAGGCACTTTTATCCCCCTCCACTTTCTCGTACTATTCACAGACACGTTTTTTTTTACTACCAGAGCGAGCGCCGGATCAAATAAATCCGGATTTCACGGGGCCATTGCCGTATAAAACAGTCGTGAGCTGTGCGAAAATGACATAAAAACTGGCCTAGTCTCGTTTATTCGCACACACACACACACATTACTATAGATGTTTCTTCGTCTATACAAGCGTGTTATAGAAGCATTCGCGAGCGAACGAATCATTGACTGACAATCACTGCGTTATAGAGACGATCTATGAACTCGCTCGTTTGTTCGTTTGTCTTTTTAGTGAGACATAAATTAAGGAGATTTCGTGATGCGTTCATGGTAATGAGATCGACACGTACTTGATTCATCTTTATTCGCATGATAAACGATAAGCGTAATCGCGTAAATATATAAAGGTATAGGTGACGAGAGGGAAGTATGAGAATGGGAAATATGATATTTTGGATAATCCGTGATGCTATGATCGCGCGTGCGAGATATACTTTTTATATAATGAAAGAGCAATAGCCTGAATGTAATGCAGCAATATAAATGATGGAAACGTGATTTCTTTTGGAAAGTCATTTTAGTGGAAATTCGGCTGCACGAGTGGATGATGTAATAAGGATTTTGTGAATTCCAGTCCACGAGAAGAGATAATGTAACACAATTGACATTGTGGGTTTAGTCAACCGTACAAAACACTGGGATTATTCGATAACGTTATTATGCAATAAATTTCCTTACTTTGAATGTTCGATTTTTGCGGTCGAATAATATATTATAAAAAAAACAGTTATAGGGCAAATCAAAATAAAGAATGATAAATCAGAGTTACCAAAAATATAAATTATTTATTTTATCCAATTACATTTCAAGGTATGTAAAATTTAAATTTTCTGCGAATTCATGTAATTTTTTTTAAGCCAAAGTAATAAAATTAAATCGATATTTTTAATAAAAGTTAATGGTAACCATACATAGATATACAATTATACATATGTAAATAAATTTTCAATTTGTTTTATTACTGTATTACGAAAAGAAATCTTTATAAATAATTTTAAACTTCATTTAAATGCATACGTATTTTTTTGCATAATTATTATTAAAAATCATCTCCTTAATAGAAAGTGCTTACTTTATAAAATATTTAAATTAGTTCAACTACATTTGCATACACAAGAGGCTCTACAATACTTAACCCTTGGTAAAATATTCTCTTGAATATATAATAGATGTGAAAACACACCTTTGCAAAATATATCCTCTCGTTATCGAAGGAATAAAAATGCTTCGCAGTCGCCAAAAAACAAAGAAGGATCGAACATCAAGAGGATACGATACTTTAAATGAGAGGACGTGACCAAAGTGATGTGCAAGCATACCGGCTTGCAAAATATATATACTGAAAACACGATTTTTCTCTGAAAGTAGGGTTGCAGGAGTTCTAATATATACTTGCTTGCTGATAGTAAAACAGAAAACTCTATATAGTATAGATCAATTTAATGAAATTACGTTAAAAAAATAGTCAAGTTACAAAATCAATCACTGCTTGTGAAATAAATAAGAAAAAGAATTTTTCACTTGCAGCAGCGTATATATATATATATAGAAGGCTTTATTACTTTCATTGCGGAACTATATTGGCGAGTTGGAAAGTTAAGACTAGCGCGCACACTGCCTGATGGTATTTCTCTCAAGCTGTTGCAGTACTTGAAATAGACAGAACGCGGGATGTACAAAAATAAGAACTTCAAGATCGAGTCGAGACTCAATAAAACTCCGTCCCGATATATAATTCAGATCTCTGCGATCAAGTGAAAAAGCGATAAATTTTTAAAATATTTGATAACATAGCGAACAATA
Source organism: Torymus tubicola (assembly GCA_035583055.1). Classification (NCBI taxonomy): domain Eukaryota; kingdom Metazoa; phylum Arthropoda; class Insecta; order Hymenoptera; family Torymidae; genus Torymus; species Torymus tubicola. Next base: position 17,750 of record JAWWEQ010027614.1, read on the forward strand.
AAAATAGATTATTCGAATGTGGTAAATGATACGAGTTTTGTCGGTAAAGAGAAAGTAATTTTGAGGCTATAAACTTTTCTGCCTGGCAATCAAGTTGTTTATTTCGAAAAGTATCAGGAGTAATTGGGTCGACTGTAAACAATGATTGACGGAAAAAGGATTGGAATCATTGGAGCGAGTACATATATGTATGAAATGCAAGCGTGGTAAAAATCAAATCATTTAGAGAATTATTTACAGAAGACTAACAAGCGCCCGTATTTGAGATGGAGTGTGATTAAATTACGAGTTTTACAAAGTAACTTTATACGGATTTTTTTAATAAACTGAGAGTGCTAGAAGTATACTGGATCAAAGGAACTATTTTTATCACATACAATGTATGCTGTTACGTAAAATTACAAAATGAAATTTCAAAATTTATTTAACGTCTGTTTTTTTTAAGGTGAACAGCAAAAGACAGGAAAATATTTGACATTTTTAGCGATTCAAAACATTGATAATTTGATTGAAAGTAGAAACTATAATTTTGTAGCTTCTCTTCGCAGAACTAAATTTTTCGAAATCTTACCGCTGTTTATCATTTCAGAGTTTCGAACTAAAAGTTAACAGAATTTTTTATCATATCTGCAAATAACGATATTTTTATTGGCCAATATTAAATAGAATTTCGAGACACACTTGACACAGAATTGCCAAGACCAACAAATAATCTAAAATTCTTCAATGTATTAAATGATTATAAACGTTTATTTGTCTGTTTTCGGTTTAAGTGTCTCTAAAACTGAAAAAAAAAATAGAAATTTCAACATTTACCTGAGCCTCGTTTATATAATGTAAATATTATTCGATAAAATATTTAAAGACACAAATGAATAATTCATACAATAAATTCAGTGTTTAAGCATCCAGCGTAAAATATACAATATTTTTCTCTCCCTTGGCAACAAAAGCACACATTATCTCAACTGTAATTTCTCCTTGTACATCGCTACCAATAATAATAATAATAATAACAACATCGATACTCGCGAATGCGAACTTAATATCCTCCCCTCAACTCATGCCATACGATCAAATTTATATCGCGTAGAATTTGCAATTAAAATTTAACGCTCCTCAATCGTGAGAGCGCGCACATATTCGACTTGTGTGCGCGCTCGTGGTTAACGCCGATGATCCGATAAATTATAAGCGCTCATGCTCGTGACACGCTCGCATCGCTTACAGAACTGGCCATATAGCAGTGATGCGATAAATGATGCAAATAAAATGCAGCGCCCCGCGATCAGCCGCGCTAATGATTGAAGTTGATTGAAAAGTTCTATATATATATATACATACACACATAGAGAATCGCACCCCTTGTCGTACATGATTCGCAGCAACTCATTCGCCCGCGATATGAGATCGCTCCCCTTCTCTTTCTCTCTATCTCTGCGTGTAAAGTGCTATTTTTCATCGTATGCTGCTGGCGTACTTCTCTCCATTCACCTATACGTAACACGAATAAACTCATGTACGTGTATACGTATACATACATACAGTATTATATATAGGTAACTCTATCGGGTACGTATAGGGTGTGGGCTGCACCAGCTTGTTGCACACACACAAACACACATATACACACGAATTTTCGTGGAATTTACGGCGTCATTGCCGGCCGGCGCTCGTGTATGCACTATACCTCATTCCTCCCGTGGTGGTTCTTTCGTACGTGCGTGTATATGTATATATATATACCTATACATATGTGTGTAATCGCTAGAACCGTTGTTCGTTACGTGCGTTTTGCGATGGAAAAGCCAGAACGAGAGAGAGAGAGAGAGAGAATGGGCTCTCGCGTGTTTCGGAACGAAGCATGTCCAAGGCAAGGAGTTTAGGGACGGTGGTAGTATAGTATTGCGAGGAGAGAGGGGAAAAAAGGGGCTGCTGCTTGGTATTATATACCGTGCCCGCGGGAACTGCTGTCGGACGGTTTTCTCAGATTTTCTAAATGAAATTTGCGGCCGACTGCCGGCTGAGTTAGAGCTAACACTTGCAGCTGACGATAAATAAACCTTGATGTATATATATATCTGTATTTCGGTGCAAAGGATACACGTATGTAGGATATAATGTGGGAATAGCGTGAAGTTTGCAATAAGTAATAAACGTTAGGTATAAAGTATATTTGGGTTATTTCTTTGGATAGTTATAATATAGTCGCAGTAGAATTTCAATATGTGATTTTCCACAAATGTGTACACGCGGGGTCGACTGTTTCTGTGTGCTAAGAGTATTGATGATATATATATGTATACATATATACGCAAGCGCCATCAGAATGCTTTTAAGTCCCGCCTGTGCGCACGTCGTTGAGATGAGTGCGCAAACAACCATTAAAAGGTTTCTTTTTTTTTTATAAAAAATAAAAACTGGAACAATTGTCGAATGCAATAAACTTTCATATTAATATATTCATATATACTAAATACATTTATTTTTTATTCGACGCGAATATTATATAGGTATAAAACGGAAATGCCGTAGCTTATTTGCAGTGTTTCAAATTAGTATATTGCTTTGAGTCTGAAATGAGAAAATATTGGAAAATGCGTCAATTGTGTGCAAGAGAGAGAGAGAGAAAGAGAGCGAGAGAGAGAGAGAAAGTATTTCATTTCAAAAAGAATAGGTCAGTTTCAACTATACTACGCTGATAACATCATGCTGACGAAACGTAATAATGCTTACGCGTTTAATATATATATATAACTTTACACTGGTAGAAATTTTCGCAATTAATGTATCTTTGTTTGCATTAAACTATTCTTTATTATTTAGCTTCGCCCTCGTATATACGTTAATGAGACTAACGAGTTCTTCTTGTAATTACGTTATATATATATATTTTTTTACATCGTCACGATAAGAAGAAACGATGCTACTTATGGAAGATTAAAATTCTGACCTAAAAACATTCATTTAAATATAAATTTCAAATTTTTTTTCAATATATTATGGTTTAATTACAGAAATATTTAGAATATTAATGGAAAAATTTTTCGAATCCCATAGTATATATGAAAGCTCTATTCATAGAACTTGCTTAAATAAAACATTCAAATCAACGAGTTCTCAATGGAAATGAAAGATACCGCGTAACGGGTGCAAGTTCCGCTCGCCGAGAATTTCACGCTAAATTAAAGTTTCGATCAGCTCGGAATTAACGCGTGCGAGGTCATATAAGGGATTTTCATTCGGAGGGAACGGAATTCTTTTTCCTCGCTTCATAAAAAACTGAAAGATTATGGACAGAGATAGAACACGCGTCGTTTCTTATATACGTGGAAGAGGACGCGTGGATGCGAGAAATGAAATGAACGTGAAAAAGAGAGAGTGTGTGTATATCAGGAGTATGTGGCGGACCCTTGCAGATACTTTTTTTACGCCGCGCTCATTACATGAATATATTTTCCAACTTCGATGCGCGGAATTACATTATAAGATGCGTGGGAGATGGGATCAGATGGTGCCTCAAGCCTGAGAAAAAATGAGATGGCAGAGGAATGCGCGGCTATACGAAATGTGTATACATATAATAAGAATGAACACTTTTACGCGTGGCGGGAAAAACGCGGTTTTTCATAATTATAAATAACAAGATAAATCACCGTTTCGAGAACTTCCCTACTGCCTGCGTTATACATTATATCTTGGCTGCACGCGCGCGCGGGAGAAAGAGAGAGAGAGAGAGAGAGATTTCTCGTGTTCATTTCACAGTGGTGCTGGCACAAGGGAGGGCGAACTGGCGAGCTTACTTTACGATCTTGAGTAAGAATTAAACTCTTAGATTATGAACTTCGGATTACAAAGTTTCTGTCACGTTGTTGCGGTAATGACTAGAGTTATTATATCTTTTTGACTTGGTTTATTACGTCGCTTGCGTTCACGTTTACATAATTTGAAATGAAAAAAAAAAAGAATAATTCTTGAACAAGTGCTAATTTACTGATATTCGTCGAATATTAAACGTCATTTCCAAGTGAATGTCATATAACCACTTTATGCGTTGAATTTTTAATAACAAACAGCTCCGCTTTATAGCCGTGAATCATTTAAAAATCCCGAGCTTTATAGAAGAATAAAGTCCGGGATGAAAAAGATATCTTTGAAGATTTTTCCGGAAAGGAGAAAACCCACGGTTATAAACAACGCGCGCGCGCGCGCCTTCAAGGCACAAACGTTCTATGATTCCCCGATGTGCGATTTTTCCTAGACTCTACTGGTCTTGGCGTTCGCGCTCGCGCGCGTGCATTCGTTTTACTTTTCTTTTTTGCCTCGTATTTCATTATGTAGCCGCGTATACCACTCTGTGCAAACCACGCGGCTTCGTATTCATCCCTGTTTTTACAATCGCAGTTTCAGAATCTAATTTTCTACCCTTTGTTCAATGTCAAATTCTGTGAACTACGATTTTTTGATCCATTAACTCAATGGGTTTCGATAAAGCTCGAGTTTTTTAATATAGGGACGAGAAATAAAAAAAAAAGAAGAAACCTTTTGTGAATATATATCTTTTTTTCGGCAAAGAGAAGTCATGCATATGCCGATCGCGAAGCCGTAGTTTAACGAAAAAAAAGAGAGTGCACGAGGCAATAAAAAGTAAGCGTTTGAAATTGTAGTACTTTAGTTTTACTGACACACGTATGAGTTTTGGGTGCGCGCTAAAACTGTCCTCTATAGAGAATCAACTCTTTGGAAAGAACAGAGAAGATTATTGATGAAAGGAAAAAAGAATGCTTTAACACATGCATACACAAAAACACACACACACACAAACGCACACACAAACACACACATATACACACACTTTAAAGATAATAAAAGAAACAAAAAATTAGAGAGAATCTGCTATTTGTAAAAGGTAAAAGTATAAATTCGTGTGCTTTTGTTTCAGGATATCCACAGTTTTGCATATTTGTATATGCATACTTCATGGCGATATATTTTGCTTAGTATACTTTCGAACTATCCACAGTGAAAATTTAAATCCTTTTCAACAAACAAGTTTCCAATCATTGAAATAGAATTTCGTACAGACAAATGTATTTAAAAAAAATAAATAAATTAATAAATAAATAAATAATGTAAACAAATTGTTTGTTATTAATAACCTAATTAGAATTCAAATAGTATTTTAGTTTGATAATAAGAAAATTAATTCTAATTGAGGTTAATTATTTTAAAATATAAAATTCATGCCGTGTGTGTAATATGCTTATGCAAATATTTATATTAAAATTATGCAAATTTCTAATTTGATATACAATTTAAGTAATAATTGTTATAACACATTTATATTTTATATTATAAACCTTAGATTAATTTATTTTTAAAATAATAAAATAAAATAAAACTTGGAATTTGTTGTACGGTCAACGGTTACGTATAAAAGTCAACAAAACGATATATAATTAGTACTTTTTGTTGTGATAACAAATGTTTATTTGAACATGCTGAATAGATTAGTTGTTGTGTGCACAGTCACATTTATCTCTGTTAAAATAGCATTCGTACTACATATAGTTATTAACAGAACAGTTTTTAAATTTCTTAAATGTGGCTCATTAGTAAAGATACCAGAATATTGCTTTTTCAAATGTAAGAGAGAATTGCAACTAATGACCGTCATCCAAAGTATTGACGTAATATTTTTTAACAATTTCTACTTCTTCTTTGAATATTTAGCGATGCATCAACATGTCTCTAGGTTGATAAAACACCTTGATGATTGATTATCATTTAAACTGAAAATAATCATTTGTTTCTTTAGATATTGACATTTTTAACCGAATATATCTATAAAGCCGTTTTATCATCCTTCAATTTTTCATTTAAACAATAATAAAAAGTGTTGTAATAATCAAATTTTTTAATCATTTTGACGTTTCTTTCCGACTATTAAGAATTGTTTAACTCGTAATTTCTTAGAAAGAACAAGTAGCCAGAATCGGGGGAAACTTTTTGTAGGTCGTAAAAACCTTTTTATCTATTTTTTTTTCAAAACCCTCTTATTATTGTAATAATTGAAAAAAAACTAACTTATTTCCATATATAAGACCCCGTCTAAGAATAATTTTCTTTTTTAGTATTCTGATTTAAATCTATAATGATATAGTCAATAATGCTATGGATGCTACCACTATTCAACTTTTTCCTACACGGAAAAAAATTTGCCACTGTTACTACACTATAGCTACCATAGCAGCGCCCTCCCAGCTCTTCAATGGTGAGTCTGTCAATTTGGCATACTCAGTATGCCAATGACCAATTTTGCACGAGCACTGCTCGGAAAATCGATAAAACAATCGACTGTCGCAGCTTTTACGTGAAATTGGCAGATTGATTGTGCCAAAAGGTCACAGTCACTGCTCTAAAATAATATGTACTTAATGTAGAAGATTCCCTCGTGACTCGAAGCGCTAGAGTAGTTAGTCTAGGAAATTTTTGTCCGTGTACATGTGTTTTTCTAGGAAATTTTTTTCCGTGTACTAAAGGATTAGCATTATTTACATTAAAAATACAAAGTGTTTCTTTGAGAAAAACATTAGCGCATCGTTAGCATAATTAGAATCTCGTTGAATATACAAAATGTTCTTCTTTATATTCTGTTTAGCTTAGTCTTTGTATTAATCAGGCCCTTTAAAAATAAAAAATCACTCTCAAATACGTAACTTCCAAGCGTAACACCGGCTACTAAGCGTTCATTAGTTTGTTTTTATAGTACAATGTTAGTATATGTATATTAACATTTTTAGTTAGATATTTTATAAAAGATTAACATTTATTGAATATTTATTAACGAATAGCCAAACTTTATATTTTATTATTTTATTTTTCAAAATTTAAGCACAACAAAAATTACACGCACTTTATCGAACGGTTATTTCGATAAATAAAAACTCGCCTCTGTCACCTATTTAATATCGCGACGTGAAAATTCGAACGGCTACGCGTGACGCGTGTTAAACATATTAACCACAGCTAAACTTTTAACAAGTAAAGTTTTAATTTGCTATATCACCAGCTACATAATGTCAATTGAAACTATACGCTAACGAAGCGAAGATTCCCCGTATCTACAATGATAACTCCGCGTCCCGTCACATCCTTTTATCAATATATCCACAAAATACTCGCGGCCGCTCCCGCCTACTATATATACATATATACCATACCAAAGCACAAATAACATCACTCGCCGATGATATCGTGAAAACTTTCTGTGCCATTCCACCTATACCAGCATATAGTCACGATATACGCATGCAAACTGATAAAACCTCTCGCGTGTCCGGTATACACTCCGGATTCATTCGTCAGGAGATCATCTCCCAAATTATTATGCATAATCGCGCGAATCCCAGCTCGTGTAATCTACACACAAGTGTGTGTGTGTATGAGAGAGAGATTTGTGCACACCTATCAATATATATTATGTATGTATATACGTACGACTAGTCTGTATAAAATTCTCACAATTAATTACCCCACTCACAAATTGAACGCAGCCTTATCTCGGTCGGCCGATTAATTAGCCGGCTTGGCAGTGGCGCGCGAACAACTTTCTCGTCCCTTCGCTCGCTGCGCTTTAAATCCCCGGAGGCGCAGAGTAGTAGTAGTAGTAGTAGTACTGCTGGTAGTTCAGCGGTGGCGGCGGTCCGCGTGCAACTACTAACTCGTGGCTTGCCGGTCGCGCGACGTTAATCGCGATCGGAGCTACCACTGCTACTACCACTGCTGCTTTTACCACTCCTCTTGGTCCATACTCTCCGATGATCCTGGCCATCGTAGTAACGGTGGCCCGGCATTTGGGGCCCTTTATACCACTATTTTGTCTATAATACGTATCTATATACAAGAAAAGCAAGCAAAAGGTATCTATCTCTCTCTATATATTTATTTATATATATATATATATATGTATATGTATGTAATGTATGTATGTATAAAGGACAACGCGCACACTCACACGCGCACGCACGCACGCACAAGGGAGGGGATTCGTATAGAGTCGACGCGTACGGCTCAGTGTCGGAGCAGCCACTGAGGCGCCGCGAGACGAGGTATCCACCAGCAGCAGCAGGAGTAGTAGTAGCAGCAGCGCGTACACCCCCTCCACGAGGGCCACACGCCACGCGACGCGCTCTACTCTCTGCGCGCGCGAGGGTATTATAGTGTCCCTCTTCGCGCCCACCGCTAACCCACTCATGCAGCTACGTGTGTGTGTATAGATATATATATATATATACACAACACGTATGTATATATGTATGTGTGAGGAGGCTCGAGAGCTCCCCCCCCCCCCGGCCCGAGGATGTTGTGGCGGCTCTATGCAGCAGCAACTCCCCCTCTTTACTACTGGCATTCTGCCCTTTTTCTTCGCCTTCCCACCCACCCGCGCGCGTGCGTAGCGTCATAGGCTATTATACGCCAACAGAGAGAGAGAGAGAGAACGAGAGAGAGAGAGACGTTTTGCATTTTTCCGTGCGTAATTTTAAAATTTTTTTTTCTGCCCTCGTAGGTTGTATTCTGCGGCAGAGGTGTGGGCACGAAATTACGGGAAGAATAAACTTTTATGTACGCAGGCGTTTTTTTTTGCTTTTTTTTCCTACTCTCTCTCTCACTCTCTTTCCTACTCTACATATATAGATATATGGAGAGTGGCGGTAAAAGGATATGTTTTCTGCATGCGCTTGGTGCGCGGTTACGGGTGCGTGCATTCATTTGTGAATGGGGCGGTCTAATTGCGGCGAAAAATACCCCCTTTTGAACTGCTTTTCCGTTTCACGCGCTTTTTTTTTGCTGCCTTTTTTTGGTTGTCGAAACTGAAGCGTTTTCAGCGAGGTGATAGACGAGGGTTAAGAGGCATGTCCGCGCGAAAAAAGACACCGGTAATTGCTTTGACTTCGTCGCAGAGTAGGCTTTTCCGAACGAGATTCGTTAGTGTTTGGGGATTATACATTTCCATTGTTAGAGTTCAACGAAATAATCCATTTATAGAGTATTGGCCGAACAACGATTTGCATGGTTTGACTAAAGAAAACAATAGTTACGAATTTCGGTAATGTTTTGGTACTACAAGAAACCATGTATAGAATACATAGCAATTGGCTGTGATTTGTTGATAAAGTGATTTTTAAAAATAAAAACGTTCTCGATTCGTTTATTTGATTTTGAAATTCAATATATTTTTTTGATTTTCGAAAAAATTTCAAAAGTTATCAAAACGATTACTTTAACAAGATAGGAAGAATTCTACTGTTTACTTACACAACTTTTAAACATATCTTTTTAAAATATTTACAAAAATTTAATGAATTTTCGTTGACTAAGAGGAAAAAGAGGGACATCTTCCCAACGAGCTAAGACAGGAGACAATTCGTTTGCGCGCCAAGAAAGAAGGTAATTTGGCTAAGCGCTTAGAAAGAAAACAATCCACAAGATCCTTTTTTCATTGTGTTATTCTTTACGAACTACCTGCTTTTACTCAATTCCGAACATCTGCTGTAGATTTAATTTCTTTAAATAGATGTTTATATAAGCGTTGAAATGATTCTACAAAAATTCTTTTGTGATCTTGTTAGCTTTTGTTTTATTAACTTACAACTATAAAACTGATGTTTCCGGAAATTTGTTTTTAGAGAGCAACCTTGTTATTCTAATTACAAAATGCATGAATGAATCGGAAAAATATTAAAATAAATAAAATAGTATATTCTACAACAGTAACCTTAATTTTATCTCAATTTAATCGACTATAACATTCTTCACAATTTCCTGAATGTGAATCTCAAATTACTTGATTAATAAATCTTTTATCTCATTTACATAATATTATAAATATTGATTTTTCATGTGCTCATTTCACCGCAGTTCTGCTGGTTTGGAACGAATCTAAAACTGTGCGAGGTACTAAAAGTAGACTCATTGCACCCAAAATGCTCACAAGCGCAGTAATGCAGAACTATAAAAGACTCGTAAAGAGAACTTCAGATGGTTGTAAAATATAGGGGAAAAAATATTAATAATACGAATGTTTTTCAAATTTTCAACAACAAAACTCAATGATAGAATTTTCTTGTAAATGATTTTCTATCTTAGCGTTTTTTTTTAAATATTTTTGTTTATATTTATTTATTTAAAAAAATTTGTTACAGGCTAGCTGTGTACAGAAACAGCGATTTCGGCGTCTTGACTGTGACGTCAGACGAGATGTATACGTCTGCAAAATGTATATATATGTGTGTGTTGATTGAGTAGTGCCAAACGCTCGGCCTATTCGCCATAGCGAGAACCTCACAGAGCAGGACGCTCAGCTGTGCGTAGTCGCTCGCTGCGAAGTGTGCCCAACATCCCGAAAGGGGTAAGTGCAGAAATAGAACTTAAAACTAGTGCTGATTGTTCATACTTTCCTTCGTGCAGGGTTTGTGTGGAGCTGAAGGAAAAGAAAAAAAGGGTCACACGAAAATTCGCAACACCCGAGGTGCTGACCTGTACAGGACAGAGATTCGGCCAAGAAAGGAACCAGTAGCGAAAGGTCTGGTTCGTGGCTCGCTGCTTTGCTCCGCCGCACTCCGATCACGTGGCGATAACCGCGGCCACGCCGATCCCCAGCCTCACGACTTCGTCGACACGACCCTGGAGCTTTCGTGAGAGACGCAGCATAAGCGACGCGGGTAAAGATAATATTATACAGAGTGAGCATATTAAGCGATATTATATTATTGTTGCAACGTGTGGTGCTAAGCGCTAAGTTTATATGCTGACGGACGTACCGAGACTGGTAATTGTCTCTACACGTAAATAAACATTCTGATTTATGTGGAAATTCTTTTAATCACCACACCCTAACCTTTACAAATTAAACGGAAAAATGTTCTTTTATATTAAATACATGCAGATACAATATAATATATAGGTCTGCAATTAAATTTATATCGAATACTAAGATTAGTACAGAAAAAAGTTGTATAGGAGATAAACACAATATTGGTTTTAATATCGATAAATAGCAGTAAAGACATGAAGAGCGGTTTCAAAAATGCTGCTTGTTGTTGAATAATTTTTGATAGTAGACGATAAAAGTTTCCAAGATCTTTCAAGTCGATTAATTGCTGAGTGAAAGTCAAAGTTAGAAGTACCTAATATTTTTCATTCAGAGCACGGTGATTTTGGAGCGTGTAAATTAATTACCTAGTCTGAAAAAGTTGGTTTATTACCTTAGAATTTATGAAATTGTCACAAATCATAAAGATGAGCAAACAGTCGTTATAGTGATGGTCTGATTTAATTGTTAGAATGTTATAGCCTGAAACAAATATTGTATATAGCCATGGTCGACTCTACGTAATGCTCTATTTACGTTAAACGACAGAACATGCAGGAATTATTGGATTGATTTGATTTTAGTTATAGTACAGTTTATAAATGGAGAACATATTTGTGAACAACAAGTGAAGTGAAGGATACAGTAGTTTGGAATAGATGAATGATTGCATGCGAATCGTTAACGAACACAATGTATTCTGCATGAAGAGAAATTTAATTAACTATTTGTTGTATTAATTATAAAGCGCTCAATTCCGAACAGAAATAATTGAAAAAATAAAACATTGGTATTGATGCAGATATGATTGATGATATTATTTTATGGATTTCTCAATAAACATAAACAAATAAAATGTAAAAACAAGAACAAAATTTATTTTTGCCAATTGACATGATCTCTAATTTAATGGCGATATTGAACATTACGGTAAACCGTAAAAATATCTACAGAAAAACTGTACAAATTTAACACCAGAAAATATACTGAGATAAAATATTAAAGTAGTAGAAAAATTAATATAAGTATACTTAACGTCTGAAGTTGGGAATCCCATTTAATTGAAAATGGATGCATTTATCTGTACGTACACTATCCTGTTGCCCACACAACTTTCGTCTTGGAGGTTTTGTAATTCAACCTCAGAACTTTTCTCCTGAATGAACGATGGACCTGAGGTTTAGAAGTCTCACTTGTTCTGTGAGTTCGTACTTTGTTAAGAAAAGTCACTTGAGAAAGCTCTAGAAACAAATTAATATTAAACAAGCTGTACTGCTTCTCTTGATTCGCGGGAGCAAAAGTTCAAGTGAAGGTTACAAATCTCTCTTATCCGCGTCTTCTTTTAAGTTTTTATTTTAATTTATTTATGTATTTATCCAAACAAATAAACTCCTTATCATTTAACACAAGTATAATCTTTCTGTACATATTTTAATCCCAAATAAACAAATGACCATTCACAAACAAAAAAGCCGATACTCTTCGAAAGGATCAAATTACATCCAGACACTGGAGTGTTCTAATTCACACGCGAATCAGCAACTCGTGTAAATAAATAATACCGAACAAAGCACTCGAAGTCAATCGTCACGCAGCCACACTAGCAATTGAGTCCCTTGGCAGGCGCGAGCTACACACACACGCGATTTCGCAAAAACTCTCATTTCGATGCTTATCAAATTTGATAACGCAAGGATTTTCATCGTCGATCCATAGTACGGCCTACATCGAGGTCCCGCATAGGATATTGCTTCATTTCCTTTGTTTGCTTTGACAAGGAGGCTTTGCCTTTCGCACAACTGCGCGTTAGCCTTCGCCCCCCCCCCCCACACACATCTCCGCGATAGTCACTTTGGGGCTTTGATATAGAGGAGTAGAGGACTAGTGTACACTTACAGCTGTGAACGCCGAATTTCACTCCCCCCCTTCCTTCCCCTCCTACCACCACCCCCTCACGTAGATCCACGTACAATACACACGTCACAGGGCTAATATTAATTTCACGCTGCTATGGATATCGTACAATTTGCGAACTACTGCGTTACGTGCGCGCTTTACGCGTATATATACGCACGCTTCGACGATTCGACGCGAGTTTCCCTCCCCCCATCCCCTCCCTTTTCCGATAAAGCGCGTACACTCGTCCATCCTGACATTTGACGATTCAGTTAATCGTTCGGATCAAACAATCTCTTCCGATGTAAATAGATTAATTGTTAATATAAACTGCACGGATAGAGAGAGAGAGGTGAGAGTATTTGTAAAGTTCGGACGAGGACAGTGGTAAATCAAACACGATCGATTGTGCACGCGTGGACTAAAACAATAAGCCGCGGCGTCGAATAAGCTCTGACTCTGTTACCGTATTAATATAACGCACGCGTATATAGTGCGATATATGTATAACAGCTACGAATGTGGCACGATTAAACTGTACTGCGATGGTATTTGTAAGTGCGTATTTAGAATTGCTCGGCCGCAATAGTATTATAATACTATCCAGGGTGGAACGGATAATTTGATAAGGGATACCTGCAATGGGTTTGGTCACGTCAAATCTGCTAAACAGTATTGACTGGTCTGGGTTGATTTTACTGAAGTAATTGTAAAATAACGTATAGATTAAGGATATTTTGGGTAATCAGTAGTGTTAGTTTGGACAACGTAGAAAAGGAGCAGCACAAAACAATTTTTTTGTACGGACCTAAGCAATTCTGACTTGATAGCACAAACAAATTTATCTATAATTATAATAACTTGAATGACGCATTCCAAAACGTAAAATTAAAGAGCTTGTAAGACAAATAATAATTTGAAATCAATTGAAATTCAAATTTTCTTATTCTAGGTATCACATACTCTACCTCCATTCAAAATATCAAATAAACACAGTTTTGAGAAATCTTGTTCAATTTCCACAGTTAAAATCTGAAAGAACATACTGAATACCTTGTGAAACTTTCTCAGACGCACGAAGTTTTATCGCACCGAAGATTTTGAAAAAGCAGCAAACTCTTTCGAAAAATAAAAATGCATCCAATTGAAAAGTGGCGATAGGGAAGGAAAGAGGGAGCGACTGTGGATAGATGGATATTGGAAGCGTGGAAGGCCATAAGTAACGTGAAACTTCATGCCGACAAGTTTAGGGCGTGAGCCAAGGAAATCAAAGCGAGCGGACGCGAAAGAATCGCGCGCGCGTGGCTTCATTCAACGTCGCGATCACTTGCATTTTAAATCGAGATCGAAAGAGAGAGAGAAAGAGAGAGCGCAGCGAACTTGCCATTCAAAAGAGATTGGAACTTTCACCACTCGGTTGGGTAGGAAGGCGAGAAAATCGTAGCCGATAAAAGCTCTTTATTTTCTTTATGCTTTCCCGCACAGTTGGCCGGAAGCCACGTTTAGCAGATTGTGAAACAGTAAGTGCGATTCGCGATTGCCTCGTGCCGGCCCCCGCAATTCCGTTGCTTTTTCAAGCCGTAATTGTCTCGTTCGGTTCTCTGTTCAGTCGAACATCCACTTATTGATTACTGATTTTATGCTCGGTTAGAATGTTATTCTTTTCACGAAGGGCTCAATTATCGAACGACTGTGTTTTTCGAACCCACTTCGTTGATAAAAAGAAAGCATTTTCATTCGCACGAATAATTCAATGAATAGAGAGAAAGTGTATTGGCAAAGAATTTTATCCGAATGCAACAAAGTATGAATAACTTTTAAAACAAATAATCAATTTCATAAGAAGAATCAGAGTGACTCTGAAGGTTCAATCAAAATGATCCACTTACTAGGAGAGGGTCAGATTTCTGGATCACGGATTTCGCTCAAACTTTGAGATAAGTTTTTGGATACCAAAATATGATGAAAGATGAAATATTAGACCCTAACGCTTCGATAAGCTCGAGTTATGGACATTTTTAGTGGATTTTAAGGAAATATTGCAAAAATTGCTCCTTTTTATTTGTTTATTATTTAGTTTAGATAAAGCATACATACAATTGTAAATAACGAAACTAGAGAGTAGCACGTTATTATGGCATTTTTCAGAATTGAAAAATATTGAATCTGTCCAAAGTTGTGATAGTTTAAAGTTAAGCGTCAAGAAATCGCTTATAAATCGATGGAAACTAGAGCATGTCTATTTTAATGTATTTTCATTGTTTAAATTTAAACTATCATAACTTTGGATAGATTCAATATTTCTCAATTCTGAAAAATGCCATAATAACGTGCTACTCTCTAGTTTCGTTATTTACAATTGTATTTATGCTTTATCTAAACTAAATAATAAAATAATAAAAAAGAGCAATTTTTGCAATATTTCCTTAAAATCCAACTAAAAATGTCCATAACTCAAGCTTATCGAAGCGTTAGGGTCTAATATTTCATCTTTCACCATATTTTGGTATCCAAAAACATATCTCAAAGTTTGAGCAAAATCCGTGATCCGGAGGTCTGACCCTCTCCTAGTCAGACTATATAAAACAATTGATGCCATTGTGTTGAAATAAAGGCCGTAGTAGCCGCAGCAACTTTGAAGGGAAAAACGGTAGTTGCCGTGGGAACTTTCAACGAGTATTCAATTTTCATACTCAATTGAAAGTCGAGTTGAAGCTTTTTCAAGTTCTATCTGATCTTGGTCTTTATTTTTCTGCGATATTTTATTCTTTGTTTTCCGTTTATAACATTTTGTTCTGAACTAATCGGAAATACGGATGGAAAGAAAAATCACAACACAAACTTTATTAGACATATGAACATTATTTTAAAAAAGTAACAAATCGGGTTATCTTCCGTGACGTGTAATTTTTTTGAAATTTCAACGTGAACCGACTCCTTCAGTCAAACATAAAATTCAGCAATTACATAATTATATTTAATCACTATTTCAGATCATTTTTCGAATTCACATTCGAATAAATGTTACTATTTCTTTCCATAACACATTTATTGTCACACTTTCTTTGCCATCTCTCGTTTCTATATTTGTTGTAGCGAAAGTTCCTCCATTTATATAAAATTGCAGATAGTTTCAATTATAATATGGAAGGTGAAGAAGTGCTGGGTGATATTGATTCGTATTTTAGAAAGAACATTATACTCGTACATTACTGCAAATATAAGTGACGGTACAGTCAAAATTATTTCAGCGACATTATAAAAAAGATCCGATTTCGGTGATGCGCTGAAAACATTCCATTTTAACCGCTCGCGAAAGTAGACTGCTAACTTTTTACAAAAATAAAATCATAGTAGTACTAAAATAAAATCGTTTTCAGCACGTCACTGGAATAATTACTTTTTTCCGAACTCAATACTATATATTGATAAAATAATTCATGAGTAACTTTATCGAAAAACGTTGTGAAAAACCCAACAAATGTTTGCATTTTCTACTTTCATTCTGAGAATTTAATTTAAAATAAATGTGTTGGTAGTAAGTATTATTTAATTCTAAAAAGCAAATGAAAGCACGAATATTGCTGCGTATTTTATAACAGAATTATTGATAACAAATCCTAATCTTTTTTGTTTTTTAACCGATTTTAATTTTCAAGGTTTCATTTGGTTCCTTAAGTAATTTCATAGGGAACTTACCCATGAAAAAATTTAAAAGTATTCAAAACCCAGAAATTTATAGCTAATTGTTTATAAATCATGAAAGAGATTATGAAAATAATTTTTTCAATTGGCTATCACTTTCTGGGTTTTGAATACTTTAAAATTTTTCCATGGGTCATTTAAGTCCCCATGAAATTACTTAAGGAACAAAATGAGATCTTGAAAATTAAAGTCGGTTAAAAAAACAAGAAAGATTAGGATTTGTTATCAATAATGGTTTCTGCTGTTTCTAAAATATCGATATTTTGTTAGAAAAAGTTATTTTTATCATGTTAAATACACTTTCGTTATAATATATTGACTATCTCTATCATTTTAAATACACTTCGTTATAATATATTGACCATCTCTATCATTTTAAATAAATAAATCACATTTCAACTATGATTTTTTATATTTTAGGTAACTTCTTTATATAGCATTATTTTGACTAGGGAAGTCATGAAAGAACTACCTTAACAGATCCGACACATGCGTAGTTGCGGCTGGTCGTCGCATGAGATACTAGTGCTTAGAGAAGTTTTACACCGGCCCATCTAATCCACCCTAAGTGCAACATTGTAAGAGGATCATTTTCAAGTCGTCCGCGACTGTCAGTACTATACGTTTCTTGAAAATACCCTCTTTACATGTACGTCTTTTTCATATGTTTTTCCGGAAAATTTGAAGTGCGCTTGCGGCAGAGTAATGCACTACTGTTTCTAAAGTTTTGACCTCAATGTACAATAAAATTTTTATACTTATACAGGTACTTTCTATCATATTTGAGTATTGGAAATATGAGGCATGACGACTACATAAAATAAGTGACTCTTTTTAACTGGAATACCAACCAGGTATATATAGTGAAATGAATATTTTGTAATATTTCAAACAACGATACTCTGAATATGAGAACAATGATTCTTTGAAATTATGAAAGTACCACCATCGTTAAAATGAAATACTAATTGTTGAAGCAAATGAAAAATAAACAGAATGACAAGAGTATTCGTAGCTAATTAAATTGATTAGGTACATGTATATATGTGTGATTTTCATAAATTGGTATTAATCAAAATAGTATTGACTTAAAGTAAATTTACATTTGCAAACTTTAGAATATTATTCTGCAATATAGCTGTTTTCCTGCATAAACTGTCATACATATTAGCTATATTTATGAATTATAAATAAGCTACCTTGTCATAACTATAATCGAGTTGGATAAAACCTAACATATTGTGTTTCCCCTTTGAAAAGTCACATTTGATGACTATTTCATTTTTATACGTAAATATTCGTTAAGAGTAAGCTATCGCCACTTTTCAATAATAAAAAGTGACGGGCCCTGGGATTGAACTAGAGTCGCCTATTCCCGAGTCAGAAAAGCCA
Organism: Torymus tubicola; assembly: GCA_035583055.1. Lineage (NCBI taxonomy): Eukaryota > Metazoa > Arthropoda > Insecta > Hymenoptera > Torymidae > Torymus > Torymus tubicola. The sequence goes on from JAWWEQ010027614.1 coordinate 35,616, forward strand.
CAGTCGTCCCGGTCCACCTTTCTGCCAATCGTCGTCATATTGTACTTGTTCTACTTTGTATTTTCTTTTTCTGTACACTCGTATGGATATCCATCCGTAACATATTGGTTGAATTTTAAGGAAATTAATTTATTCTGAAAAATTGATTTTTAAAGTGCTCCCGTGAATTCCATGTAATGATAAGAAACGCGGACACTAAGACGCAACAAATAATCTGGGATAGCGATTCAATCTAATTTTCTGCAGCCAATCGTAATTATTAATAATTCAAAATTTAATTCTAAGATAAAAGTAGTCGAAAACTCACAAGATCTAGACTGTGCCTTCTACAAGTTATATATGATATTTTTATTATTTTTAATTTAGTTCTTAGCCATAAAGTTAGCTAAAAATAATTTTTTATTATAAAAATTAACTATAATCTAAAATCTAATTGATCCGTTGTAAGAATATATGTTCGAAATTTCTTCCAATGAATATAAACCAAATATAACAAAAAAATTATGATCAAAGTGAATAAAAATATTTCACTCTAAAATATGACTAAATATTTCTACTTTTCAAAAGCAAGTCGTACAATTTTTCGAGATTGAAATGTATTGTAAAATAGTCAATTCAAAGATTTCAGCAAAGAACATTTTTCGTTAGATTTCATCCATGCAAAAAATTACTTTTCCCGAGCTTTTATATCGCAAAAATTTTTCCGTTGACTTCCCCAAAGCTCGTTCGCCCTCCATCCCATCTCCTCTCTAAAAATAGCGCGAACGTAAACGCCAACAACGAGGTATTTTTTTATTAAAAGCGTCGAGCTGCAACAGCAACAGTATTCTCGCACACATTAGCCAAAAGTGGAATGTGCGAATCACGAGGCAACTTATAAATCCTCTCCAAGTACGGACGCTAACACAAAACTCACATCTATATATATATATATATATATATATATACATATACCCATCTACATATGCACGGTTAGCGGTTGCAAGAGACCGCCGTATACGTTTCCCGGATACTCGAAATAAATCAGAAAAGCCATGAAGTTTGCTCGGCACCCTCATATAAAATATTATCGCTGTTGCACGCGTAGTCGTAAAAGTTCGGTGACGTCGTCGTCGTCGTCGTCGTTGTCGTCTCGAATCACCTTCATCGCGCGACTGGGGCGCTTCCTTTATGTGCAGATCGAGCGCGGGCCGTTGTTGCTCTTAACACTGAACCTCTTGGAGCGCGAGATACGCTGACTCTTGGATCAATGCAGCTACTGCAGCAGGAAAGAGAAAGAATCAGCGCTTAAAAAAAGAAAAATCGTTATATCAACGCGCGCAGAACGCTCGATAAACTGGCGACCACAAGTCGAGCGTGAGCCAACTGAGAGGTAACCTGGAAAATGATAACTCATTGGTGTAAGTGGATACGGCTCATTGGCTTGCAAGCAGATACTTTTTTTAATTAGAACCGACAAGCACACGAGATAGAAAGAAAGAGATGTTCGACAGACAACAATCAGTCGTCACTTTTAATTAGACAACGTGAGAAGTCGCTAAATTCACGGGTTATGAGCTTTTAGCCGATTACATCAGAGCGAGATGTGATGCCTGGTGACATCTGTCAAGACACGTCTGACCAAACTCGACCTGATACTACTTGATCTCTCCGTCAATATGATATTTAACGGATGCTTTGTAACGTTTAATATTCTTATCATTTTTTTTCATTTCCTTTTACTAAGATACTCGAATTTCAAGAATTATGATCAAGAATTTTTTTCTTATACTATTTCTATCGTAGAGATTGTTTATACTTGTCTACTTCTTAGTAGAAAGTGCATTTTACGCAACAATAATGGATTTATTAAATGTTAAGAAACGGTTCTATCAATCCTATACTTTGCCGAATTACTTAATTCTTATATTTCCTCAATTTTGACACTTGTTTCTCTTAATATTTGTATAAATATTTGGTCACTTATATCATGTCAGCACACCTTCTCTTACTAGATTCGCTACCTGTAACCCGAATCTGTATGCTCTTATGATTAAAGTGCGCTAGTCTGTAGTAAATCGGCAATTATGTATTTATAATAAATATTAATCCAAATACGCCTTCATTATTTTAAAATTTTCCGAAATCGCATTCATACATGTGTAGATAAGCAGACGTAAATAAGAAAGTAGTAATTTTCCTTGTACCGCATAAAAATCATTTAGAATTACACAGTTTTTTGAGTGTATACTTTTCGACAATAGCTATTCATTATATTACATTTTATTCATTTTGATGAATCAAACGTTAGTAATAAAGTTTTATCGGCAATTACAATTTCAATTGCTCACTGATTGTCCTATCTTCCACTAAATATGAAATTCATATAATTATATTCCAATAATGTACAATGATAGGTTAATTAAAAATGATAATCTCGTATTACAATAGCAATAATACAATTATCTATACGGCTCACTAATTTTGTTAAATAGTCATTCGAAGTATATATATATATGATAGCAATGTTTGATCAATCAACCAGTACGTAATTGCGCCTGCCACCGCTGTAAAAACAGCGATAGCAATAAACCTCGAAAACAAAGGTTTCATATTAAAATGTAGATTGCCCGTTAAATTTATTGTCAATTTAATTGCTAACTTTTTCATCCTATTACCTTACATCAACGAAGTTTACGCGCTCTCCAACCAAGGGGAAAAAACGCAAAAAAAAACATACACGTGAGAGCGAAAACGGACTGCCGCGCAATTTGCGATCAGATACGCAGCAGTATAGGTGATCGGTGTTAATGCAGCGTTACGGTCCAAAAAAAGAAAAAAAAAAGCCAGTGTCATTCGGCAAATAGAAGCCGTATAATTTGCTGTCGCGTATGCTGATTTGTGTGTCATTGAAAGAGATCTTCCCGTTCTATACAATGCAGCTTAAACTCCTTGATTTTCTTTATTTGTCCCCCTTTCTCTTATTCGCTAGTCATTCGGTAAAAGTTGTGGGAAGGAAGGAAGAAGAAGAAGAAGCATCGGGTAATCGCCGCGAAGAGAGTGCTTCTCCCTTGCCTTGAGCGTGACTAATCGTCTTCTCTATTTCTCTTCCTCTCTTCTTCCATTCTCTCATCCGTTTGCTACTACGCAGTGTCTCTCTCTTTCTCTCTTGCCAGTGAAATATACAGGCGACGATCGCGGAAACTCTGGAGGATCAGGGAGCAATCGCGAGGATACATAAGCAAGAGACTTTACTCGATTGATATCGTTCGGGCGTGTCTGGCATCCCGGGCACAGCGCGCTGAGATTTTGTGTATATATCACATCCTTTCTATAGATTTTCCGCCACGTTCACACCGCAAATTAATATACACTACGGAGGGTAAGTATATATAGTAGGTGGTACAATTTTTAATTAATTTTTAAAAAACCTAATGAACTATTTATCGCTATGATGCGTCTCGAAATATCAGTGAAGCTAGATAGAGTAAATTGATTTATTTTATGCACGCTTACGCGCTGTGTAAAACATTATCATTACTTGGAGCTGCTACTACGTGCACTGACCACACAATGCGCGTTAGATCGATATTTCTTTCATTTTTTTTTAATGAGCATGGGGGGACGCGTGACTCGAGAGAATTGGCCTTATTGAATTATCTCGTTTTCGTTTTTTTGTTAACGAAGCATATAATTTTATTCGCACTGCCACGTGGCGAGTGTGAAAGTTAAAATGATTTTTTTCAACTCAAAGGACAATTATGTTATAAAGCGGAATTTTTCGACAAAAGAGGTGGCGGCACATTGTTTGGACCGGATGAATTGACGCAGTGCACACGCGTGTTATGGAAATTTGCCAACTTTGGAAATGAGCGCTTTTTCAGGCGAGAGAGAAAAATTGTCCTTTGATTCAATAGCAGCTACGTTTATTTAGCAGTGGAAAATGTTAATTAATTATACATGTATTTTATACAGCTTGGAAAAAATTTATGAAGCTTCTCGGTAATGGTATATGATTTTGTAGAAACTCATTATGATAAAACTTTTTCATACCTTTTACCTACACGTATATATGAGTTTTTACATACTTCATAAAGAATATTAAAATGATATCAATACACGGATTTTCATTATGTAAGATTTTACTTCGGCATAAATTACAAAGTGATGCAAAAACTGTTAATATACTTTTTCTCTATTACCATGTATTTGAATTTTCGTTTCATAAAGCGCGCAATGAAAATATATCTAGGAACTCAAAGCGAGAACATTAACTCTTATTTATTTTATTTATTTATTTATTTATATATTTTATTATCTTAACGAGCATAACTGCGCTTATTACAGAGAATAACAGTAACGGTACATATACAATACAATTATAATTCTTTTCAATTCTCTCTATCATTTGTCGTAATTCCCAGAAAAGCACAAACGAAATAATAGCAGCTAATTGTTAATTAACCAATAGTATTGTAAATAATTGAATAGAAAATCGCTGAATTTGACGTAAAATAGAAACCAATCGTTACATTTCAATCAAAACTGCAATTCCATTATAAAGTTCCTAGAACTCCAAAAAATGAAATTGTCTAAATTATTTCAAATCCAGCAAGCAATTGTTCAAACATCACGTTCAAAAGTTACAAAAAATCAAGGAAAAAATGTTAACTATTTCACTAACCTATGCTACGCGAGCTTTTGTGTTAATAACACCAACGTTGCATAACAACAACAACAAAAATATTAACCCCAAAGCTCGCATAACATCGCGCCGTCCACACTTTAAAGCCTCGTTACCTACGATAAATTCTCGCGGCAACGTTACGGGGCACTGAATTCACGCGCGCGCGCACACGCGAAGAAAAGATAATTCACGCGCAGACGCGCACGCGCGTAGCTTACCCTCGAGCGTTAGAAAGGCAAACAAACAAAAAAAAAATAACAAGGTTGCGTTAAATCTGACGAGAGAGAGAGAGAGAGAGAGCGAGCAAAACTCATCCATGTAGCTAAACGTATAACATACGTACGTACAGACACCCCAGGCGTTAACTTCGCTGCGTATAGATATGAATAGAACGTGAACCACGCAGTGTGGCGTACGTTAGCCTACCCAGCCGGATAAATAAATATCCAAACCAATCCGTGCTCGGGTTAACAATTCACTCACGTGCCCTCTCTCTCTCTCTCTCTTTCTCTTCCACTTTCTCTTCATACGCGTATATGCTGTATATATGAGAAATTCTACGGAAACTTTGCCTTAAACTGGTTCAAAAACCGATCAAAATTAAATTTGAAGGCACGCTTCTGAAATAATTATTTTCTTATTCTATGGGTCATAGAAGGGACAATAAGAATTGAGAACCAAAGAAAACGGCCTTGTGACACCCTTTTGTCATCAAATCAATTTTTCTTATGTAGAAATTTAACATGGGAAAATTGACGAAAAGTAGTCACCTATCATCAACCAATATTAACATTTCAAATATGACAACGAATTTTTTACAATATAGTAGTTAACGTACACGGATAAAGCTTTAATTTAAGCTAAAGATGGTTAAAATCGGACAATTCAGTACAAAGTTACATGCATTTGAAAATCGTCAAAAAAGACGGAAATGAGCGTTTTTTTCTAAATTCACGAAATTCATAAGATTTTCATTATTTTCGTCTTTTTTGACGATTTTCAAATGCATGTAACTTTACACTGAATTGTCCGATTTTAACCATCTTTAGCTCAAAATTAAAGCTTTATCCTTGCAAAAAATTCGTTGTCATATTTGAAATGTTAATATTGGTTGATGATTGGTGACTACATTTCGTCAATTTTTCCATGTTAAATTCCTATAAGAAAAATTGATTTGATGACAAAAGGGTGTCATAAGGCCGTTTTCTTTGGTTCTCAATTCTTAATGTCCCTTCTATGACCCATAGAATAAGAAAATAATTATTTCAGAAGCGTGCCTCCAAATTTAATTTTGGTCGTTTTTTGAACCAGTTTAGGGCAAAGTTTCCGTAGAATTCTACATATACACATACGTCGTTGCTCAGGCTCCGAACCACGCGTTTGTATATATATGGCAAGGAATGGAAGGGAATTGGCGTACGCACGCGTGTATATGTATATATATATATATACATAACCTGCATGCATATATACATATACGCCGGTTCTTCGCACTGTAGCGTCGCTCTGTCTATCTGCGCCTTGCAGAGCACGCAGGAGAGAGAGAGAGAGAGAGAGAGAGAGAGTGGGAGGTAGTAGGGAGGGTTTCCTGATGCACACGCAACGAATTTATCGTCGTCGATATTAGCATCCGCGCGCGAGTTGGAATCCAGCCCTCCCTCCCTCTATTCTTGTGCAAGTTGGGTTGTGTATACGTAAATAAGGGGAAACTATAGGCTATGTGGCCGCCACAGGCGCCGTTGCAATTTATACGGCTTTCGGTAGTCGTCGTCGTCGTCGTTCGTAGACGAGAAGCATATAGCTCTCTCTCTCTCTCTCTCTCTCTCTCTCTCTCTCTCTCTCTCCTTTTCTCTCTGCGGTAGACTACTACCTTAGTTCTCGCACATTATTTGCACTGGAGTTGGCGGTGAGGAAAGAGGTGAAAATATAAGGAGGGGAAGTTGAAACTTTATTTACTACTGCGAGGTATCATATTATATACGTGCATTGAGAGGATGCCAAGCAATGTTACATTGAAACATAGATGTTGAGTGACTTTTTTATGTACCAGAAATTAATTTTTAGTGATGCAGTAGTATTTAAGGGTAAATAAATGGTATCTCTACAAGAAATATATAACATTGTAAGGTATTGCAAATTGTTTGAATAATTACTAATATATCGGAACAAAAGTAATTCATAGTACGTAGATATAATTATTTGCATACATTGAATTATCCTTTCAGAATACAATATTGCGTTACTGGGATTCGAAAATGGAATTCCATTTCAGTAAGATAATTTATTGGATTTAATAACCATATTAAAGAACAAAAGGCATTGAGTTTATATCCATTTTGAAACGCTTGATATTTGAACAGAAGCAATTATCTAATTTTGAAAATAATAGTACGCATAATTAATTATTCGATTAAATTATAATAATTCGATTTGAAAAATAAATACATCCTTAGTATTACGACGCAATTTCCTATGAACTTCAAGAATATATACGGCAAGGTTTAACGAAATTCATGAAATTCTGTCGTTTGGTTAGCACTCATTAAATGGGTCGCTTTATAGCTCTCCGTACGGGCGTAAAGATTTCCTAACGCTGTTAAGCATAGCTGAAACGCTCGACCAATAAACGCGTATTTTGCAAATCGTCCACCTACCCTGACAATTTGTAGAACCTATATACTTCCCTCACCGCCAACGACCTCCACTCCTTTATCCATGCGTTAGGCTATACCGTGAAATACCATTCGCATACGCTAGCCTACATTTTTTCTTCTTTTCTTTACCCTTCTCCCAAACAAATGTTTGATTAAGAAACTTAATTTACAAGTTGTATAGAAAAAATACGGAAACCCCCGGTTTTGGTGGAATATGTCAATGATATATGTACGCTATGTGTGTATATATAGAGACAGGAAGATAATGAGGCCCAAGCTGAAAGATCCCGTTTCAACCTGGGGTTTATTGGACCCTCGTCGGACATTACAGTTCTCCGGACGCAGAGGTGTCTCAGTTATACCGAAGAGGTACCGCAATTATAATGCAGAGTGCAGCTGTATATACTGACAAAACAATTTGGTTAATGTTATAAAAAGTTTTGCATACATTAGCGTACTGTCTTGTAAATATACCACAATTATATTATAATTCTTTGTACGAATTACGGTTAGACACATAAGAAAATTTATTTTGTTTTTGACGTTTTCAGAATCTGTGTAATTTTCAAGTTTACAACAAAAAACCAAACATTGTTTCCTCCGAACTTTGAGACATTGAACCCAACCCAAATCTGAAGTTAAAATAAAAGGTTCCTAGAGCTAATTATTTTTAATACTTGTTTACTATTAGAAATTTCCCACATGCTGTCTTTCTTGTCTTATTGTGAAAATATTTTCATTTTTACTAAACTTTTCTCTCAGTATATTGTTGAAATTAATATGTAATAATTTTTTTCTGTATTTTATTAAGAAATCAATTGTATACAATTCAGCCGTTTTACTTTACTGCTATTTAAAATGACAACTTTTCCCTCTTTTCGATATCTCACAATCGCTTTGATAAAAAAAAGAAAAAAAAAACACTTGATCTCGTTTGATTGCAGTGCCAAGTGTTTTGTCAATGAGAGAAATACAAGATCATTTCTCAGAAGAGCTCGGATAACGAGCAAAGTTGAGGGGTAACGCTCCACTGGCCAAACTCCGAATCGAACTATAGTCGCCAGCAGTAGGTATATCTTGTGTCATCATTTTTCATTGTCCAGAGTGGTGCACAATGCGGCACACCCACAGACCCCATCGTGCATTTATGCCGCTGTCAAATCGTCTTCGGAAGTATTTGGCGACAGGGTAATGGTTCTGGGAACGACCTTCCTACCACCCCCGATGGTAGAATAGATTTCCAGCCAGTTCGTCGTCCCTCTTTTCCCCAAAACTCGGCAAAGTCAAACCCTCGGGAGTTTTATTGTTAGGATTATTCGATGAAGATTGTGCAAGCAGATGCCCTATAAAGAGATCGAGCGGCATCTTCAATCTTCATATAATCCGTTAGTCTTGAGGGGGGGGGGGCGGATTGTTTCGATTGTTAACTACGATTTATAAACATTCGAGTTGCGGCTTAAATAAATTGGTTTATTTGACTTTATAAGCTGTTCATTAATAACTTTGTCGTGAATAGTTATGCGTACGAGTGAATTAAGACAATATAAAAGATAGAATCCATTGTTAATTGATGCGATAAGCTGTACAACGAATGAAGTTATAAGTTGAAGTATAAAGAGAAGCTGGAGGCTTTAATTAAAGTAGTCTGAGTGATATCGCGAGACAAATTAGTTAAAATAGCAACTTAACAAAAAATTTACATATATTCATTATTTTGTAATTACTTTAAATGTTACATTAAATATATCTATAAAAAAATCATTAAAATATATAATGTACAATTGATTACAAACAATGTGTTGCATAAGTTCGTTTATTGATTTTTGAAATTATTCGCGAGAAAAAGCGGCAGAGATAATTTCACGACTGTTCGTGCTACACTCACTTCGCTGATCTGTTACTTGTAACAGAAATAAAGAATAAAGCGTGAAAAAATATGCGATGAGTGGGACATAAACCCATGGATCCACAATATATAAAGTCCCACGCTCTACCATGACTAACCTATAGTCACGATACGATGTTGAATATATGGTGATCTAATTGTTCTTTTTGTTTCGAATTGATGGCTCCTCGTTTTCTATACGTTGTTTGAACACCAACAGAAACCTTCATGACGTATGATTCAACTTCATTTCGGAGATTAAAAGTATTTTTCGTTCGGACTATTTTGATTGGGCCCTCCAGATTTTGTACATTTTTTTTAACGAGTTCTCGTCTAACTAAATTAATCTTCGAAAAATATTGAAATACAGAGAAAAAAAATCAATTTCACTATCGTCCGAGTGATGGAGTGAGTGAGAGAGTGAGAGTGAAAGAGAAAGAGAGAGAGAGAGAAAGAACAGCAGGAATGTATATACATTCGGAATGATTCCGGATCCCATTGTGAACTTCCAAACGAAGCTAATGCCACGGAAAGCTCGTAAAAAAAGGGTCAGCAGCTGGTACGTGCAGAAACTCAATCGTATCCCGGGCAAATCACGAGATCATCGAAGGGATTCTAACGCGGCAGATTTTGTTTGTCGTTAAACGTGTATAATATGCAAGAACCGCTACTCTATACTTTCCTTTTCACCTTTCCTCCGTTTCCAGCGTATTCCTTCTCTCGGCGCACGGACGCGGCGTGATAGCGTCGACCGCAGAAATTGGGGCCGAAATTTAGAGGCCACTCTTGGCAAAGTGCTCACGTACGATTGTCGCGTTTCTCGCCTGACTGCGTCTCTCTCTCTCTCTCTCTCACTTCTTTTTTCGACTCTTTCTCTCGCCCGATTTCCAAGTGTGAAAAAAGCACTGGTCACGGATTTCGCCGGGTTCGGGAGGCAATGGACTCGTCCCACGGAAAATCCGCATATGAGTAGGCGGATTCGAAAGGCGTGGAAAATGGATCGGGTATGTGGGTGTAGGGACAAGCTTTAGTTATGTTTTTTGCGAATGGAATTTGTTGGTATTATGAAAATTTTCAGGAATTTTAAAGTTTTAGTATAAATTTAAAGCATAATCAGTAATCAGCTTTAAAAAAAAAAACATCCGGCTCGAAGTTGTTTTATGAAAAAAATATCACTGGATTAAAAATGTGGTGGATTTAATTGATATTAAAAATGAGATGATAAAAATATATAATAATGTATCATTTTTATTTTTATTATGTGAATATTCCCTTATGAATTAAAATTTTTCATGCTCTTAAAAATGTTTATTGATATCATATATATTATGTAACAAATGAAAATAGCTTGAATAATAATTCACGTCAGATACAGCAGCATGTTTACTTTGACATTAAATGCACATTTACTCGGATGGGATACAATATCACCGACAGTAAGCACATTAACTACTAAATAAAGTGGTTAACCAAGACAATGAAGCTACATATATTGTGCCGAGAACAACGGTTCGCTTGTCATCGATCGAACTATTATCGGAGAATGAAGAGGCAAATAACTTGTTGCCATCGAAAATAGTTTTAATTAGCTATCAGAATCACGCCTGATCAATTTTCCCTGAAATATGCAAATAGTTCATCTACTTACAGGCGTGTAAATTTGTTATGAAGTTAATAATTTTCCATTTAAATTCTTAGCTTTAAAGCATTTGCGTCAAATATTAAATGGATGAAAAGAAAATTCGGATATAATTAGTTAATAGAGTTTATTTTACAATAAAAATAACTGCCTTACATAAATACAAATTTTTAACGTTTCTTTACAATTCTGAATAAAAGAGAATATACAAATTTCTGAAAGATGGTTTTCACGGAATAACATTTTAATGAAAACTCTTTTAAAAAGTTTATTTCGGTAACAGTATATACTTATACCTATACTGCAATGATTTTCTTTAATAAAAAAAATAAAGGTAAAATCGTTTTTTATTCAAATAAGTAAAAATTTCACGTACAAATAAACGAAGTTATTACTTTTTCCAATAATTAAACTGAACTTTAACGCTAATGGAATTTAGGCAATTATATGAAAATATTCGTTAATACTCGGGATTGCAATGTTTTTGTTTAATTATTTACTTTTTATTCCGAGCTTGTAATTTTAAAGAGGCCTTTGGGAAAATCTGCAAAAAATTAACAAGTATTTTTTCAGATGTCCATAACTACAAGAAAATTTTCTTAGTAAAAATAGTATTTAATGTTGCATGCCATGATTTATTATTAAACGATCTAGCTACACAGAGAGCTCAATTTAGCTATGATGGTACGAAAGCTCGCGCTATAAAAGCATAAATGTTTGTTTTACTTGAGTAGCATGAAGTCCATGTAAATGTAGCACAAATTCAGACTTTAAGAGTATAGTTAGTATTAGTGCTACGGTGGCATAACATGAAGACTACGAAAGTATAAAATATATGCTAGTAGTGCGGGAGATACTTCCATGCTCCAAAAGCAGTGAGTCCATACCACGAGAGCGTGGAATTCGTGCAACCGTTTTAGTCGATCCGTCCGTGGGTTGAAAACGTGAGCGAAACGCAACTCTTCGATTGTAAAAATCTCTTACCACCGTGGTATGAAATGTTTGCTATTGACGCGTGACAGCTTTTAAGCTACACTAGTACGATGGCGTTGCTCTCCGCGCACATATTGTTTACTCATGTAGCAGCGAGGAATATCATGCTGGGCGTGCTAAAATTCATACGCTATTAGTATAAACAAACAATGCTGTATTAACGTGCAGTAACTTTACACTGCCATAGCTAAAATGAGCGCTCCGTCATCCGTGTAGTAAACAAATAAATTATTTATTGTGATAACTATTCAGAATGATTATTTTTCAAAATAATGTAAATTTTCGAGCACGTGAAGCAGCTTTTATTCATGAGAAACATGAAATTCTGCACTCGTTAGATAAGTGACATTGTTTTCACCTATCAGATAAGTGAGTGTTGGCAGCGCTCGACTATTTCCTTTCCAAATATGTAGATATATTGACATGTAATAAGCGACTTTCCACTGCTTTTTATAGCAAGTTCTTTTCACTACATCAGTAATTCATAATATATTTCAATAAATGCTACCTTCGACATTATAGCAACAACCATATAATTAACAAAATAACAACAACGAAAAAAAAAGTGAACTCAAACATTTACAGTCGCCTTCAATGAAATCGAAAACTCGATGAAAATATATTTTCCTCATATGGGATTTGTTATCCGACATACACGAGAGAACACCCGATGACTGAATTAATCGAACGAAAGCTCCATTCTCGAAGCTCAGGCGTGGAGATTTTCCCGCTTTTAAAGCGGATGAATCACGTAGCGCGTGTGCACGGTCAGGACGATAATTCATAACTCGAGTTTTTGCACTCTCTCCTCTCTCTCCCTCTCTCTCGCATTGGTAATTTCCACATCAACGCCGCGCTCGAGCGTATAGTGCTTTTTTTCCCGCGTATCTTCCGCGTTCGTGGTTACATTATTCATGTTCATCTACGCGGTTATATCTCCCGGTCGCGATGTGAAAATTGACGAAAATTCCCAATTGCCGTGCCCTATATAAATATACGAATCAACGATGTTATAACTATATACACATACAAGTCGATACTTCTGTTGTCTGCTGGTTCTATATATATGTATATGCGAGGACTTAGGCAATGCGAAAAGGGGACCGAAGTAGGAGGACGCGACCAAACACGCAAGAGAAAACGAGAAAATTCTCGAGATGCCGAAGATATGAACAAATTTTCGAGATATTCTCTTTTAAAGGCGTGAGAACGCGTGCGCAGATGCGGCGAGAAAAAAGCCATGACATGCGTCGCACACACGCCGAACTCTATATCCGCACCTTTTCACGTGAAGATATAAGATACTTTTTTTCTTCTTTTTTTGTCTATCCACGCGCAAACGTGCGCTCCTCTGCGTAGACATGAAAAAAAAAAAATCTCGCTTTCCCGAGACTATAGACGATGATGGCGTACGTGCGATCTAACCGACACTGGAACACGATTTTGAGCGCTTTCATCGAGTTTTCTTCTCGCCAACGGACGAATTTCAATTTCGTGGTTGCACATATAGCGTTCAACGCACTTGTGTACAACTCGATCTATAAGACCGAAACACTGCGCAATCCACGAGGCAATTTATTGCACGGTGGCGGTAGCTCCATCGATAACATATATAATGTCATGGAGACATAAGTGACGCTGGTATGTATATATATAGGGTGGCTGAGTTACGGCTGGGAAGAGACCTATAAACGGATAGTCGGCTACTTGAAATGACACGCGACAATTCATCGATAGTTTATTGACGTCCGCCGGAAGGCCTTAGTGTGGTATGTGTATACGCGCGAGCAGCGTTGACAATAAAAAACCAATTTGCCATGCGAATCGACAGGCGGATAAATACTAAATAGTGCATGTCATTCGATTTGCCCGAATGTACGTTACACTTGCCAAAGCTTTGTTGTAACAGAATTTTCGATATTCCGATATATACGTGTATACACGTTTAAATATACGTGTGATATTTTACATTGAAATTAATAAAAGTTTACAATTATATAATTAATAGAGCGTGCTAATCTCTGCAGATTTGTTAACACCTGGTTCTTTTTTTCTCTCTTTCTCCCTTTCAGTGATAAATAACTAGGGCGAATCTATATATTTCTCCAATTAGAGAAAACGCATGTGAAAGAAACCTGTTACCGGCCGCGTGTGATACGAAAGAAAGAAAGGAGTGGCCGAGGTAAGGAAGGACGGGGGAAGTTAACTTTTTTTGCGCCCTATCCCTCTGTTATACCATCGAGTTTTTCTCCCGCCTCTCCCTTTCCACCCTCTCTACTACGCGCCCACGGGAGAATCCATTTGATATTGATTTTTTCGCGTAGAACGCGTGCGTTTTGCAGGCCTATAACGCTACTATACTACCGAAACATGAGTAACGTCGACAATACTTATATATATATGTGTGTGGGGGGATGCCCAGTTGTACGTGCATTTCTTTGGTTTTAGAGAAGGGAGAAGAGAGGGAAAGAGCATGAAACTATTGGCATGCGGTGGTGGAGAAAAAGTACAATGCATAGCGAATACTAGTGAGTACACGTATAAGAGGGGGTGACAAAAAGTCACGTAAACTGCAGGCTATTAAATATACGTAAAATTAGATATAAAAAGGGTATAAGAGGACGTCGATTTTTGCATGCGACGCTTCATAAAAGGCTTCGCGCGCGTGTGCACGCTTTACACGCTACCTCGTTTCTCACCCTCGTGAAGTTTACGAGTATGGCTTTTCTAATCAAAAAAGAAGAGAGAGAGAGAGAGAGAGAGAGAGAGAGAGAGGAAAAAAGGCAGAGGAATAAAAAGAGCTAAATGAAGAAAATATATCGTTGATCTTTTTTTTTCATAAACTAATATTCCTGCGGCCAAAAAACAGTGTTGTTTTCAACAAATATTTTCCTGGTGCAGAGCGATAAAAAAAGGGGAACCGTGAATTCTTGTTTGCCAAGTTTTTATTATTTACTGAACAAAAGTTGAAAATGGTTTCGCACTTCGCTTAGAATTTAGTTGTTAAAAAAAATATTTCGTCAGTTTGGAATATATACTAATGTGAAAAAGGCTAACTTCAATAAGTTAAATTATTTGAAGGACCTATAAAAACATTAAATGAAAATGAGTTTAAAAATGAAACAGTCTTAATTAATTTTCAAATATATGTATATATATATATATATACACTTGAACTCAATTTTCTAAATAAAATTTTAAATTACTTTTAATGTTTCCTTTAATGAGGATGTTACACGGCATCTATCCTGTATAAAACATATATATATATACATATATATGCATTAGTTCATTACTAATTATAACTATGACGTATAATCATTTCCGTTTCTTGGAAACTTAATTAACTAAAACATAGTACATTGAAAATATATCAATATAAATATATCTTTATACGCACAGAATAAAAAGAAACAAAAATAAAGTGCACTCGTAAACACGATTCATCTTCAGATTCTTTTTCCCAAGTACGCACACGTGCGAGTACAAGAAACACATAAAAACACTTTCTCGTATATCTATATACAATCAAAAATTGCACTCTCACTCTCTCTATCGCATTATCCGCACCTCCATATATATACACATAATACATACATATAATAAAACGTATATGTATATCTATATATACATACACGCGCGCCACGTGTCCTCCGCCTCTCACCCACTCCTCTCTCCTCACCCTTGCAGGCAGCTGCAGTCGCGCGTCGACACATTTGGCGCCCGCACGGTATACATGCGCTTATACGCATACATATATATATACATCTACATATGCACACGTCCGTGCGCCCGCGCGCGCGTATTGCCGCCGACAAGGCGGATATTGATGCGGATGATGGCTATCGGGTTCGGGGGGCGAACCGCAGACGTTTAGTCGGCTCTCTGCGTACGCTATACGTGTATATATATGTATATATCGAAACGTATACGTGTAACTGGTTTAGATGTGTAGGTATATATATATATGTATGTAGGTGTAGGAAAGGGACTAGCCGCTGATTTATGTATTAGTCGACGTCTGTTTTAATCGTTTTTCCGCGCTGCTGCTGGCGCGCGCGCTCACCCAGCTTCGATTAGGAACACTGGGAGCTGCTGCCTGACTGCCTACTGGCGGCGGCAGAATCGTGAATGGGCATCGAGATGTAAAGGACATAAATCAGACGAGAGGAGGAACGAAAGTGAGAGAGTGGGCGACGCGTGCGAAGAATCGAGGATTTTTTTTTCGAGAAAAGGAGGACGAAGAGGAAGAGAAAAAGAGAGAGAGAGAGAGAAAGCTGACTGGAGAAGTGCGAAGAAAAATAGTACGTGATGAGAGTGGACAGTTTGCTCTCGGTGTGTATTCGTATATATATATATATATATATGTATACGTGTGCAGTGCAGCTATAGTCGAGTAAGTTTCGCAGAGGTAATATTAATGCACGTGTGCTTGGGTTATATGATGGTAACTGGGTTGTGTTAATATAATATTCAGGAAGATTTATTGTTCGAAATGTGGATTGAAAAGCAGGATATATATATACATATGTCAAAATTTTGTTGAGAAATCAAAGCAATTCCTAGTAACAAAAGTGGACATGTATTGAAAAAGTAACGCAACAATTAAAAATCACAGTAAAATAATTTTAGCTGGAAATGAAAAATCAGCAACTCTGTACAGCTTTACGTAGAATTCCTTTGATGTTGCTTTTATAATACCAAAAAACAGAAAGCAACTGCACTAATGAATGGTGCTATTATCTTGGTAGTCCTTTTGTTTGATGAAAATACATAAGTTTTACTTTAATGTTAAAATATAAAAGTAACAATTTTTCGACTGTTCACTATATAGGGTATCCCGGTTTGTATGCCCGGTGTGTGTATCACTATATCCCAATTTGTGTGCCTGTCCCTGTTAGTGTGTCTTTTTAGAGATATTTGACATAAATTAAATATTCTAACCTTAAAAATTATGATAAACTATTAGTAAAAGCACCAAAATGGTGATTTATACCACAAAAAAACACAGTTTGATAACTTATTTTTTAATTGTAGATAGTTAAAAACACACACTAATACGGACATTTCGTCTGCTTAAAGGCACACTAACCGGGCTTTCTACCCTATATCTTTCTCTTGTCGAGCCCGATGAGTCATGTCATCACAGCTACCAAAATAATCCAACACAAAAATTTGATAGAAGAGACCAAGTAGTTTTGACTAGAATACAAATCGGACACATACGTATAACCCATCAACATCTAATAACAAAAGAAAACCCACCAATATGCGAAAAATGCAATATTCTAATACATATAGACCATATCTTATTAGATTGTACAAAATATCAAACAGGAAGAAAAAAGTTCAAATGCAATAAACAATTATCTGATACACTCAATAAAAAAGAAAACTGTAGTATCATACTAAAATTTTTACAAGAAATAAATATGAAAAATAATATACTGCAACTGTATATTATAATATGTGTATACAAACACTTCACTCCATATATGTAAATATTTATTCCGAAATATATAAGCCGTCTTCACAAACGTGAACTTATTATAATACTGTGACATAAAATTGTATGTATATATGTGTCGCTAACACCCTCTATGGGGGATGCGACTGTAAATAAATAAATGAAAAAATAAAACATAAAATTGAATTGTTTTAATAAAACAAATGAATGCAATATCTACATTGTATATTTAATTTTAAACCCACATACTATTTAAAATTCATACATTCACCCCTATATGTAATATATTTCATAACGACATAAATTAACATGCATTTAATATTGTGGTTCTTTCATAATCTATAAACCTGATAACGGCTTATGTAAAAGATTTCATTCACATCATATAATGTTGTCGTAAATTAAACTATGATGCCTATGGCTATAGCCCACTCATAAAATATTATTTTACACTCCTGTAGTAATTTACGAAAATGCAAAAGAACTTCAACAGTGTCCATTTCTAACCTCTTGGGGGCTAAAGTCTCTTTAGTTCCTCACCATAAAACGTCCTGTTATGCATTCGTGTATATAAAAACTTGAATATACAATCTATGCAACGCCCAACTCTCAGTAAAATCCCATAAATATTATTTTTAATGTTTTTTCGTTCTTTCCAATGTTATAAAAATATACGTGAGTTATTGATTGTGATGCATAAATAATTGAATAATAAATTAAATGATTTTTTTAAATAAAAATATTTTATCAAATATTTTTAGTAAAACTAAATTTAATATATAAATTTAATATACTATAATTAAATATATAGCTTTCCACATAAGAGGACCGAGTAATCTTATTGTCTTGCTGTTCTTTGTAAAGCATTATTATTGTATATCCATATGCATAATCCAGAAAACATATATGACTCAGCTTATTTCAGATAAAGTAGAAGATGCAAAATCTAGCTTTGACTTCGTATGGAGTGAATTTCAAAGCAAAGCCCTGCATATAAGTGTAAGAGAGAAAAATAGAAGATATTTATACGAAGGTGCATATCGCGGTGAGGATTTCCATTCACGTGTAAATAGCACGAACGGCAAAAGATCCTAGTGTAGCAATCTACCGCAGTAGAGAAAACCAGCATTGGTCAGACGTGTGTTATAAAGGATTCTCCTTACTTCTTGAACTTTTGAGCAAATTTTATTCATATATAGATATGTTATGAGATAGAAGTGAATAATCAGTCTAAGAGCACGAATGAGTAAAATATAAGGAAGCCAAGCTCTTTTTCAAAATTATTATAGGTAGTAATAATAATAAAAAATGTAAAAAATGTATTTATTTCCTGAATACTTGTAATTCTGTAAATTAATTTACGATTAATACTCAATAACATGTGTGAATGTATATAAAAAAAAATTTTAATTTATTTTTATTACCTGCATACAGTTACAGAAATATGTTTTATGTACTATAATATGTTCTCAGGCATATTTAATAAGGATTTGTGAACCATAAAAATTCACCTAAAAAATAATCAATGAGCTTCTGAGTCTAATTTAGGGAAATAAAAAACCGTCATAATGTCGCTCTTTATTTCCGCTTGCGTAAGCTTTATATTCGAATTACTTCCGAGTCGATAAAATCCTTACATTTTTCTTACATGAAATCCCTTTCAAATATGCAGGCAATAAAATTATTAATATATTAAAACCAACGATAAATACATAATATTTCTTAAAATTAACTTCATTTCCGTAAGAAAGCAATAATGAATAGTTAATCAAGGACAGTAGAACAATGTTAAACCCCAAAAGTAAATTATTTCCAAATTTAAATAACACGGCAATTTATTCCGCCCTAATTTATACACGAGCCGTCTGATATCCGGCAATAAATAAGTAGTTTTTGAAGACGAAGATAAGAAAAAGCTATATACAATCGCAAAAATATTCGAGGCTCGACTTGTCTCCACGAAGACTCATCTATCCGGTATATTCGTCTAAATTATTTATGAGTATGCTAATAACTTGCACATTTGAATGTTGTCTTTTCTTTTTTTTTCTCGCTACCTCTTCCATACATTTACCCGCGATTCGCGTTTCTTTACTAAACAAAAAATTGAAGTTACCAACAGGAAATACAAGCAACTACGCCTCTCACCTGTAGGCGTAGGAAACATCAGTCAAATTTTTCCCATCTTCTTCAGTTCCCGCTCGCAGGATCTTTTTTATCACTACCCGGCTACTCGAATTACCGACGCGTCGTAACCTCGCTAGCAACGTTACCGACCTGAGATACATACATATACAAGGTTACAGTTTACCTCCGCTCTTCGGCTATTTTCAAAGAGGTACACGATGGCAACATCAACCGTGGTAATACGACGACTCATTGCGCGCGAATTCTCTCATGAATAAAGCCGTATGGTAAGTGAAGAAAGGACGAAAAAGGACGCGGTAAATTGACACTCGTATTTTATATAGAGACGCTTTTTTTAAGGTCTCCCTTGGCTGCTGTTTCTATGCCGTCCTGCGTGCAAGCCTTGGAGCGCCTTTACGGCACGGTGAAAAGGTCTATTTTGCAAAATGATGCGGAATATAAAATCGTATATAATGAAGGGCGAGAGTTGAAAGATGGAAAAGTAGGGATGAAAAAATTGAGTAGAGCTTTTGCGTTGAAACCAAAAGTTCATTTTGTTTTATGTGTTTCAGTATTTATATGGTTGTTATTACTATACTATATTTAAGAAAACTAAATTAGTTCTTTAAGTGTATATGCTATTACTAACTACTGTTTGAATTAAAAATTTAATTTCGTTTTTTTTATGAATTATGGATTCCGCAAGGTTTCCATTTAGATCCCCTCTGTTTTTTACCTTAATGGCTTAGTATTTAATGTACACAGTGTAAACGTTTTGTCTATACGAGCAATGTAAACATTTACCCTGACATTCTTTTGTATGAAGATTCCATTTAATTGCGAGGTGATCTTGATTTATAAATTAGTTAAATGACAGCGGATTGTTCTTTAATTTGAAAATATATTTTATCATTGTATTTTATAAATCTAATAGTCCTTAGCTACTTGATTACGAAAATAATAATTTTGCACTAGAAAAAGTACACGTCGGATACGATCAAGAAGTCACATTCGATTCATGCATGTTTTTTGCTCGGCACATAAATTATACAGTCCCTAAGTATAATAGTTGAATTGGCTTTATTAAGTGATTATCTATGAACAATCATTTATATAACTATAATAAACTTCCAAACCTTACTTGTTATTTTCGAAATCTAACTTCTACTCAATTATATGCAAACATCTTGCAACTACAGCAGAGAAACCTTGAATCTGCTTAAGATAAAATTTGAAGATATAATGCACTTAAAGCCATTAAATGTATTAACAGACTCAACAATTATATACTGACTTAGCGCAATATCTAAATTACCAGCTCTCTGCATTATTATTACGACAATTTTCTTACTTTAAAAATTTTTAACTATCTAATTAATAGTGCTTCTACCATTCACCTGTTATAAATTCGACACGTCAGATACGTTGCCCGTATAAATCATCTCGATAAAACAAATATAAAAAATTACTGTTTTAATTTAACAACTAATAGGTTCACGAGATTCTAAAATCTCTTATCCTCAAATAATATTTATTTATTTATCCAGTTTAATTACTAACATAACAATAATTATATTGTTTAAAACGGCAGTGAAAGGATTTGTTACTAAATTTTAATTGTATTGTTCATTCTTTAGTTCGATTAATAAATATATAAAAAACATTTACAATAAACGGTTCGGTTATTAAATCAAAGTATTTTTATTATACTGAACAATTGTAATTTTATTTAAATTTTAACTTACACTGTAAATATTTATTAGATAGCCATTTAAAAATTTATCTTTCGAACCATACACAGTTATTCTCCATTCATATAACATTTCATTATTAAAATAGTAGTTTTCAAACTTTGAACGTTAACTCTTCGTGCTTTCTCGCAAACTTGACAAGATGCAAACTCGACGAAGAATCGAACACGAAAGTACATAGACGGATTCCAATCTAAAATTAATCTCATTTTTCAAATAAACTTTGCTATTCGACGTGCTCTTATCGATTGGAATTATTGCCGCCCTAAAAACAAATTTAACATTTTTTTTTCCTCCCCGGTATCCAAACTACTATACTTTCACCCATATAATTTTATAACCAAGATTTCCTTTATTCAACGGATTACATATCCGCCTTGAGCGAAACGACTCCTTGAGAAATCTTAATGGGTTCGATATATATATTTGAATGGATTCCGGAATACTGCAAGACTTGCAGAAAATTAGATTGGCACAAAAAAATTATTATACCCATCATTGTCGTCACCTCGCGAATAATCAATAATGTACGGAGATAAGTCACTATACGCATGATTGGTACTTAAAAATGCTGTAGCCTAAATAGCTCTTTGAAATTCCTGAAGCTACGCGATTGGTACACCTGGCATAGAATGTCTTTTGTGGTCCAGTCAATTGATCAACATTTTGTACTTGTTCGTATTCCAAGCTTTTACCTTGTATTGCAAGTTCTCACGACTAAGGCTTTTAAGTTAGACGAGAATAATACTTCCAGTGCGCACTGTGCTATCTCACTTAGCGAAATGAGTTCTTTCTTTTTTTTCCACGCCTTCTTCTTCTTCTTCTTCTTCTCTACCACGCTTACGTTGTACCACCCGCACATACACTTACCTCTTCTGCTCCTCCTTAGGAAGTAATGTTAAGTTCACTTCTTCCCCTTTTTCTTTTTCTCTCTCTCTCGTTCTCTCTCTTCTGCTTTCCCAAGAGCTAAAGTCGGATTAAGGGTTCGAATAATTAAGAGCCGGTGGACAGGCGCGACAACCAGAGCCCGCTTAAAGACTTTAATTTGATTGTGTATAGAGGTCTGTGCGCGTGCGCGCAAGTATATACACATATACATTGTACACATACATGCCTTCGAGCAAGTGTTTGCTTGGCTTTGATAGCATGCGCCGTGAAACTTGTATCGTAAACGCCTGCGAAATGAGTTTTACGATGAAACACATAGAAAGAGAGAGAGAGAGAGCCGAAGAAAGAGGAATAGAAGGAGAAGAGGCTAGTGCCTCTGTCACCCCTCGCCTTCTTCTCTTTCCCCAGAAGAAACTGTGTCAAAAGCGTTTCTCTTCTTCTCTCATGCGCGCGTCCTCGTCAATGTCGAGGACCGTCGGAGAATCCGAATGCCCGGAGGAGTATATAAGGATTTATTAAAACTCCACTTCACAGCGTAAAACTTCCCTCTGCCTCTTCACCTGTGTTACTTTTTTAATAAGAGCAACTTTATAGCTGACGAAAGAGTCGATATCATCCAATGCCTTCGCCTCGGTCTTCTTTCTTCTTCGATCGTGCTGGCAGAGGCTATCGACATTTGAATTTTTCTCGCTATGTTTATAGCTATACGGTTCTGGAATAATAACTATTAGGGGCGTCGCAATGGCGTCGAAAAAAAAAATCACGTGTGCTCTGTGTTCAAGCAGTGGGCCTTAATTGAACGGCGTACCTACTGCTAATTAGTGGTCTCCACGCTGCTCTACTGAGCTGCAATTCAGATGGGCGTACGTGTCAAAATTACTAAATAACAATGGATTTTTCTTTTCAACTGATACTCCCCTGTACTATTCGCCAGGGAACTTTAACCGCGCTATTGTTTTCAGAATATAAAGTTAATTAAGTTAAAATTCTTTCTTTTTTAGATTAATGTAACTGCCCTACTAAGGTTTATTATATTTTATTATTGAAACATTTTTAGTAATTTTTATAACAGTCGATTAATGATAAATATTATAATAAAAGTTACTATTTTGTACAGTATATATCTGTACAAATTTTAGCATGTAACATAGTAGAAAATTTACGTCATATAGAAAAAGTTTTTTTCTCTTAACAAAATTTTTCCAATTTTGCAATTAAAACATAAAACAACATTATTCTGTAATAACAATTTAGTACAAAATTTAAAACAGAATTACTTCATATTTATATTACAATAAAAAACGTAAACAATTTATATTTATTAAATGGAATAAAAGCATCGATGCGAACAAAAGTTATGAAATTTATAAACAAGTATTTAAATTGTAAAGTTAGTATAAATTGAAATATTCCCATTATTAATGTGGATAAAATTAATTCCAACAGGGCTTTATAAATATATTAATCAGCAAAATTGTTTCGAGTATTATCATAAATTTGATGAATTATTTTAACAAACAAAATATACGTTATAATAATATTTGTCAGTAATCTCTTCTAATTAGATTAACATTCCCAACGTATGTGTAACGTGATGACATTAAGTTTGCTCCCTACAAATTTTACCTACACATTTGAAATTCAACGTTCGTTCTAAGTTAGCTTAGCAGAGCAAAAATAAAAAAAAAATCTGCATTTCTCCCTAGGTTTTGTCAGTTGGCAACGAGTTCATTATGAGAATAAAATGAATACCTTTTCTGCCATGTGTAAAATGTCAAATTCTTTGAGAGCTAATTATCTCTCGTGGAATAATGCCAAGAACCCTTATATGAATTTATGATGTTCTTCTGCATTGCAAAGCTATTATGCAGCCTACTTTGTTTTCTAGGTATTTCATCATCTTCATTCGCTCGACTCAGCAAGAGTACAACAAGTAGTATATATCTCTATATAGTCAGACAAGTCGTAAGTGAAAGTAGGCAGAAAGCGTATATATACTGTCGGTTATACCTCCATAAATGTAATTAAGGGTCCTCGTAAATTTCCTATTTTAAAATGTGTCACGAAATCACCCTATAAATCACGGTTAAAGTATTGTCATACAATAAATAATAAAAGAGAAAAACTTTCTTAAATCGTCGGAATTTCTCAAATATATGGGCCATTTTAGTCTATCTCTCTCTCTCTATCGCTTCGCTACCTTCAACTTCTCGCTCGTGCCCCCACACTATGCTTGATTAATACGAGTGATTAATACATCGATGGCCTGGCTTTGAAAGCTGTCGAGACGCTTGAGTAAATAAAACATTTCCACGGTCCACTCTCATAAAGCATCCCTTCTCTCTCTCTCTTTCTCTCCCTCTCTCTTCTACACGTAGTGCGTGGCCGTTGTCGCTTTGAAGTTGACCGTTCGAAGTTGGAAGCTATAGCGTTCGATACGTGTGCGCGCTCTACGTTCTCGTACGACTTCGTACTCGCGAACAAGTCTTTGTTCTCTATGGACTGTCTACTGAACAGTAGACCGGCTTCCTCTCCTCTATATTTCAGCATCGTTTCGATGGTAGGCGACGATGACGTCGTCGACGAGCGCTCAAAAGTCGAGCACGTGCGCAGGATTTCAATTTGCACACTATATATATATATATATATATATATATATATGTATATACACGTGCGCTCGACACGCTACCACCAGCAACAAAGAAACACATTAATAGCTGTAGTATACGTGCACATGCGGGGATACACCGAAACGCCTTATGCGGCCATTAGCATAGCACGCGCTCATTTTGTACTTCCATTTCACGCGATGTTGCTTTCTCACTCCTTCTCCTATAATGCATAGGGTATATATACACTAGCACTCTGTGAAGTCGTTAATTTGCGATACATAAAGCAGAGCTGTATACGAGTGTACAATGCGCGAGTATTATTTTACGCGTTATAAAATCTCGCGCGTCAGTGAGAAGCTTATATGCGCGCGTGTAAGTACGATAGTATACTTGTATACGCTATACAGCGCAATTTCCTAACAAGCTGGCGTACGATGGTAACATTATGTAAATGTTTTGTCAATGATACGCAGCGGCTATTTCGTCTTTAGGGCGTAAAGCGTGTATATTTCGAAGTGGAATAACGTGTATGGAAGTAGATATGCATGCCAGTTGCTTCACACGTGTGTGTAGATATATGTATATATATATGAGCCATTCTACAGAAAAACGTACACTTTACAGTCCAAAAATGGAGACCCGTCATTTTTGAGGGCACACTTACCAGACAAGTTTTTTACCATTCTTTAGGACATTACAAATAAAATGGAAAAGGGTGCCAAGTCAGAACCACGTGCCAACAATTAGTTACGGGCTAATTATTGATAATGAAAATATAACTAAAATAGCTCTATTTTGATCCAAAATAATTCCATTAATAACAACTCAATATAAAAAAGAAAAAGAAACTAGGGAGCGAGAGCTTTCCAAATCTTTTCTGAGAATTAGAAAATGTTGATTCCTTAAAAAGTTACGTTAGTTTGAAGTTGGGCTTGAAACTAACGAAAAATGGTAGCAAATTCACGAAATACTGTAATCATGTACGAATTCAATGGTTTTTTCCAAATTCTCCCTTTGCTACCATTTTTCGTCAGTTTCAAGTCCAACTTTAAACTCACGTAACTTTTGAAGGAATCAACATTTTCTAATTTTGAAAAAAGGTTTGGAAAGCTATTATTCTCTAGTTTCTTTTTCTTTTTTTAAATTTTATATTGAGTTGTTATTAATGGAATTATTTTGTATCAAACTAGAGCTATTTTTAGTCATATTTTCATTATCAGTAATTAACCCGTAACTAATTGTTGGCACATGGTTCCGACTTGACACCCTTTCCCATTTTATTTGTAACGTCCTAAAGAATGAAAAAAACTTGTTTGGTAAGTGTACCCTAAAAAATGACGGGTCTCCATTTTTGGACTGTAAATCGTACGTTTTTCTGTAGAATGCCTCATATACTTTTCAAAAACGCATAAAAAGTGGATCTTTTTGAAGTGGAACCTGATGTTTTGTGCTTTTATTACCCATTTCACGGTACTTTGGTTACGAAAATATGCATATTCTAATTTTTTAAAAATTTAAATTCATGGGTGTGTACTCTTTAGGCAGTATGCTAATGATACAAGTAGATGCATGTCGTATATAACCAGACATATACGTTCCGCATGTGCCTGTATATATATTCACGCTAAACATTTTATTCGAATTTTTGTATACAATTATTTGATAACTCTATCTCTCTTTTTTAATAAAAAAAATAAACCAAACCTTTATTTACAAGAGGTATTATATATTCAACACAATCGTCACGTTCAATCGATACCACGTTAATCCCAATTTTTTAGATTAACCAAAACCCATTTCCGCGTCTATATAACCAACACAATGAATAAAACACATTATCCCTATCGGATTGTATCTTTTCCGGTATAATCTACACTCTCGCGTCCTCAGTAAACATATGATAATAGATACAGCCAACATTAAAGAAGACAATAACATGTGGAACTTTCTCCAGAAAGTGAGAACGCGGAAAAAGAGCGCGCGCAACGCGTGCAAATACAATAAAAGAAGCTTATCTCAGAGCGGGCGGGCGCTCGTGTCGAGCGAGGGAAGTGAACTTTTTTCACCGAACGCGAGACAGATAAATCAGTACAAATAACCGAGTTTAGCGAGGCAACGCTGGCAAAGAGTGCCAGCCTGTCCACCCTCCGGCATTTTCGCACTCCAATTCCACGATATATATGTTTCAATGAAGTAGCCCGTCGAGGCGTCACCGATTCGACCGATCTACTCGTACTCATATATATAGTTTTCTCTCTCTCACTCTCTCTCTCTCTCACTCGGCCCCGCTACTACCGGAATCTTATATTGCCTTGCTATCGATTCCTATTTCCTTTTGTCGATATCCATCCCGCTTTTTTCCCCTCTCCCTCTCTCTCTCTCCTACGCAAAGTAATAGAGCTTGCACACGAAGTGTGAGACGATCTTATCTCGGTCCTGTCCACGTTCCCTCTACTCTTTCCTCTCTCTCTCTCTCTCTCGGTTGCTGCTAGGTCGACGTAAATTCCCGAAACGTCGTTACCGAGCAAACGTGTTTACGCTATCACCGCGTGCCCACCTACTGCCCTCCCCCTCCCTCTCTCTCTCTCTGTGGTAGCACACGCGAGGCTCTTATGTAATAGCATAACGCATTTTCTGCCGTACAACAGCAGGCCCTAGTAGAGAGAGAGAGAGAGAGTATGAACGATGACGAGAGGCGCGCGCGTGTATACTCTATATATATAACATAACAACACACTACCGTACCACCTGACGACGTGCGCGCGAAAACTCATGTGTTCTCTTCGCCCTCTCTTCCTATATACATATATATTATATGCGCGCGTCTCGCGAACTTTATGTCGGACACAGAGCCGCTATTCCTGTAAAATTTACTGCTCTGGAAGAAATCTTATATGGGGAAAGGTCGTCGTCGTACTGCCTCTCTTTCTCTCCCTCTCTTGCACATAGCACGACGTGAGCGAGCTTCCTAGTTCCAATGGAATATATAGAGGAAAGGTTCGTTTCTTCCTTATTCTTCTCTCTCTCTCTCTCTCTCCTATCGATATCCCTACGAGCTCGCCTTATTCGGCATGCGAGGACGACTGCGGGTAATTTTTTTTAAAAGCTTTTGCCGACAGGTCTAACTATATATGTATATACATATATAAGCATATCCACAGACTTCTACCCAAAATTTGTATACCTCAGCATTACAATTTTAAATGTATTTTATCGCGTTTTATTACAAAGTAGCGAACGCACGTTCGTCATCCCTTGTCGACACGTGAGGGGGGAATCCCATTTGCTCTGCTATGTATAAGTGATATGAAAAACGCGCTTGCCACTCTGCGAAAACATCTTTGCTGGTTCTTCTGCTGATTGAAATTGATATTCCCTTCTTTCGGAATACGCATGAATGGAAATGATGGAGCAGGCACATTTAAGAATTATTGTTGTAAAATTAGATTGAATGTGACCGCATATAGGTAGCATTGCCTTGAGGTATATGCGTAGTTTATTAGTCTTACGTATAGGTCGAGATTGATGTACGTATATTATATATATATATAGCATGCGTTTACGCGCCTAGACGTACACACACACGCGCGTTCGGGTACGTTCAGCTTTCATAACGCTAAGTGAAATGCGAGCTTGTCAAAGCTTCCGAGAGAAAAAATGAGCGAGAAAAGTTATTTTCGCGAGTCAGTGAGTCTAAGCGTTTTAGAGGAAAGTGAAAACAAACAGCACTTATATTTATTTATATATATATATATATACATACATGCGCGTGGATATATACTTCAAGAGTCTTTGAAAAAAGCTTTTAGTTTATTAGCTCTATGCCTTGACAGGGGGGGACCAAACTTCGTATATTATATCAATTCATCCTCAGGAAGAGATCATCTTCAGAGCAAGCTGTGCGATCGCACTGTGCGAATCAACAAAACGATGAGCTTGGAAAGAGAAACGGGAGTTAAGAGAAAGTTGGCAAAATTACGTTACGTCACGTTAGATATATTACTTTTTGCTGCGCCAGTAGTATAAATCCTTTGCATCATAACGGTGACACCGCGAATTTACTTTTGTCACGCGTTAAGTCACCACCATAAACAGAAAGCTTCACCCGAAAAAAAAAATTTAACACCCCATAACCATTCTCTCGGACGTTTTTCAGTAAAAAAAAAAGAAAAAGAACTCGCAGCTTGAATATTTTCGCGCAAGCTGCCGCGTGTACGCTACTGCTGCTGCGAAACTCACGAGCGTAAAACTTTGCTCACGTACAAGAGAGCTGGTGCGAGAGAAAATTGCTTTCCATCTTCCATGAGTCTCGTACACGTACACGCATACACACACACACACACACGATTCTGGCAAGTAGTAAATACAAAGCCGATGAATGTTCGTTTAGCGGTCGATACATGACCCACGTTAAACAACGAACTCATCGGTTATGCTCGTATTCAGCTACGCGTAAAACGTGTATATATACACACACACACACACCTGGAAAATGTGGTCGCGGTGATGATATATAGGTCAATCTATAGCATATTTGACCTCGTGTGATTTTTTTAAATTTAAGTTTGTGCAAAAGTTCCTGAATAAACCAATGACTCTGCTAGGGCTTGAATTGGAATTGTTCAATTGTTTGTATTGAAAGTAAGAACAAGATCGTTCAATTGTTATGTGGTTTGAATTTCCACTGTTTATAATGAATTGCTATATAAGCACCTAAATTTGGGTTCATCTTGGTTATTTTATTGTATTATTTCAATCAATTTAAAAGGTGTACTTCAATTTAAGCTCTCGAAAAATAATATATCATCTTCAACCATTCGAATATGAAACAATTAATTTTCGAAATATTGTGTTTGATTTACAATAGCTTAATCACAAAATATTTTTCAAATTATGCTTTTTTTATTTTAATAGCTTCGGTAAGTAAATTATTTTTCAGAACATAAATTGAAGCTTCTAGCATTCAGGAGTAGTTGTGACATTTTAGCGATTAGAGTAAATATATGTTACACCGTCTGGATCGTTTGAAATAATACTAATAATGTGCTTATTGAGGAACTTTTGTAATAGCAGTCACAAACTTAAATTTCTAAGTCACATATACGGTTTTCAAAGATTCTTGAAGATTTTCCCATATGTGAAAAATTTGTACACGCTTATTTGTTTTCACACCGCTTTGAAAATAAACAAAGCAAGGAATTTACGACGCTATCAAATCTCACAGCTGTACGCAAGCGCATCAACGCTCGGTCGTAGCCAGGTGAGTTTATATACCGAGAAAAAAAAGACATAAGAACACACGCGTGCCGAGAATTCTCGTAAATATAATTCCGCGCTTTTTGCATTTCTCCTGTTGCGATCACACAGCAACTTCGTCATAGATATATATGAGTAATTATAGCGTAGATTTAACTTTTATGAAACTGGACTATATTTTACAAATGAAAGGCTTAATGAGCTTCGTACGCGAGCCTATAGTTTTGAGTTGAGTCTTCAATAAGCCCCCTCTTTTTTGTGAAGATGAATTCATGAGTAATTGTAAAGGCATTATATATCCCAGAAGTGCTAATATCCTAATAATACCCGTGCGAACTTTACAAAAATTAATTATTCATATGGCAATTATATAAATACCTTGACTTCGATTACTTAAAAAATGTAACTAAATGATCTTTAACTCTTACCTTTTTCAGTACTTTATGGTAAAAGTGTTTGCCTATTTTTTAAGAATATATACAGCTCAAAAAGCAAAGGAAACTGAGTTTTAGAAAAATTTTAAAAATTTTAGTTTTATTGATTTTAAAAAAAAATACCTCTAAAATATTTCAATTAATTATAAATTTTACATATTCTACTTGCCAAAATAAAGAAAATCGCGTTTCTTGGTGTGGACTTTTTGTTATATACTTTTTGAGATTATATTAGGTCGTTAAACTATTATCGCCAGTATAAGTAACTCAAAACGCTATATGAATAATTTGAGAATATGAATTCTGAGTTAAAAAAGATTACATTTTTTTTAAATAATTTTGAAGTGTAAACAATACCTTTCTGATAAAATGAGTAACAACATTTTTTATAGCTCGTTTTGAGCTATATTTATAGGTAAGCTATGTGTCAAGAATGTCCCTTCACTTTTAATTTTTTTTTTTTTTTTTGCAAAGATGAAAAGTTAAACGTACGCGAGAATTACTCAAATATACGCATGTGTGTAGGACGAAAAGTGCTACGAAAAAATCGATCGAATGCAATCAACGCGTTAATCGCTTTAGCTTCCGCGGTATGGTAACGGGAAAGGCATACGCATGTAAACGCTAACGTCGTTCGCCGCTTTACGTCGTTATAAGAGCGAACGCTAACAAAGGGGAATATCGTAGGTGTTCCTGAGAAAAGGGGAGCCATCTTTAAAAGCGAAACCAATTTGCGGGCCTCGGTTTGACCCTTTGATGAAAGCTGGCTAGTTTTATTGCCATCCCCGTACCAACGACAATCAAACTGTAGTCGCGTCGAGTTCGATGGGATTTCATTTTTGTGACTAGAATTTTGCGCAGTTGTGTCCGTTTTATAGGTATACGACCGGAACAAAAAAAAATCCTAGTTTCTAGGATACAATGGTCTGTTTCTAACCTTCGATCTGTACGTTAATTAGTTTTTAACCGTTGTGCCATTAAACGACAATTCACTTTGGCGTAATGAAGGTTGATAAAGTTAAAACGCCATTCAAAGAAGAATGCCTCCTACGACCTTGTGTGGTAAGTACTGCTGTACTCTTGCGTGGACCAAGTTTAAACCACTTTTTATCGTCGCTATATATCTCTGCGACAAAACGTAAAAGATGAGAATTTAATAAAAATTTTGATACTTTCGAACTGTTTTTTTTTCGTATTTGTTTGCAAATTTAATCGTGCGAAAGTAAAGCAAAAGCGTACGCCGTTCTTTTTTTTTTATCATTACAAAGTTGTGCGTGACGTCCGCTGACCGTTTATTTACGTGGAAGAAGAAGTTATTTCATTACAACTAAATTCACATTTTTCTCGAATGCGCACGCGCATATATATACTTTTTGTGTTTTTCTTTGGCTCGTGTTGTATACCGGCAAAGTTTTCTCATAGCGCAGAGCGAGAGAGACAGAGAACATTTTCTCTCTCTTTCTCTCTTGTCCTGCTATCTCCTCGTTAAAATTTACATTTTAAAAAGATTATGATGCGCGTGGACGACCTGTAAAAAAAAAGATATAACGCAATTTATTCGTCTATAATAATCTTTCAAAGTACACGCGAGGTATACGCGTGCGCTATCGATATTTACTTTCATTAGCCATAAAAAAATTAAACGAGAAAGCTCGCGGTCGCCCGCTGATGGAGAGCGAGAAGAGGAAAATGGATAGAGAGGAGAGAGAGAGAGAAAGACAGAGAAAAGAGCTAAGAGCAGTATACGGTGGCGGCCGTAATTCCAGTGGCAATGCAATTAGAAAACAATTTGCTGTCTATAAATCCTGTAGGATAGGACTGAACTGCTTCGTTCGCTTATTTCTCCACGCGCGTGCGTCCACGTTTCACTATTTCTCTCTCTCTCCCTCTTTCTCCTTTACTCTCGCACACATCTTTATGGTGGCTGAGGTTACGCGACCACATAAAAGTGGCCAACGAGCGTACGCACATACCGCCGAAGCGAACGATTCAGTCGACAAGGTGCACGCTTTCATTAGTTTCAAGTCTTCTTCATTATACGTCTCTGTGCGCATTCTCTCTCTCTCTCTCTCTCTCTCTCTCTTTCTATTTGTTACTGTTATATACATTTTTCAAGCTGATCATTCGGGATTTCATAAAATTGACACTTATATCTTTTTATGACAGAAATATTGCTTGCTCGTATAAATTTTAATCTTTATCGTTCTTCATTACTGTATCCCATTTTGTCGGGCATAAATTATTACGATTGATGGTATTTTTTAATAAAGAGCAATAGTTATACTTATTACCTCATAATTCGTAGTAGTATAAACAAGATTTTATCCTCATTCTATTCTATTCAGAACTGATAACAAAATTGTTATATTAGTAATTATTATGAAATCTCTCTAAAATTACTTTAAAAAAAAGTAAAAATATTGGCGAGTAAGTATATCCGTTTCTCTCTCTCTCTCTTCTTCATTTTTAAACGTTTATTAAAGATCCGAAAGTTATGAAATCATTCAACAAATTGTCGAGTATTTAAAAATCAGTCAAATTTTCGCTGATTTCCTGCTAAATCGCATACTTGCCGGACGCGATAAAAGAAAATTAAAAAAAAAATTATTTCTCTTGGAAATTGAAAATATTGTTTTAAACAAATATCGTTACGAGACTTTTAAGGATTCCATAAGTATAATAAAAAAAATTATTAATTTTAATAGTGAAAATTACTAAAAAAAGTGTATAAACATTCTGACTGTTTATATATATATACTACAAAACAACGCACCCGGCAAGTATGTGTATTTACTTACTTACTCGCCAATATTTTTACTTTTTTTTTAAAGTAATTTTAGCGGGATATCACGAGGTTTTAAGAGTTCAAGAGTATATAGATAGTGATATAAGATGCGTACTTATGCACACGTCGCTTAGTTGTATATACGCGCATCGTGATGATCTAATATATACGTACATAACATATACGGCCTTACCAAAAAATATCAGCTGATTTATCAGCTTAATCAATCACCCTTTTTGCACCTGCCGCAAATAAGATGCGTACATGGTATATACGCAAACCTAAAGCAAAGTATAGAGATCTAGAATATACAGAAATATAGACGCGTGCTCAACTCTGCTGCTTCCTCCTAATTGTATTTTTATTTCTCCTCTGTCTCCTTATATATATATATATATATACACTCACGCTGGCGCGTGCGCCGGCGTGCCCGTAAACATATTGTATATATATACACACACGCAGACGCCGCATAGTTCTTTTTACGCTGTACTAGAAAATCAACAAGCGCGCGTGCCACGCGCGTGGATTATTTTGTAGTGGTAGATCAAATATAAATTTAGTAAGTAATTTTTTTTTGTAATAAAGAAGTATCCATCTATAAAAGGGAATATATATTATATAGTATAAGAGAGCGGATAGAATAGCGTGATGACATGTTCTGTCATGTCATTGTGGTCGCTTCCTAGTATTATTTCATATATTTGCTAATCACAAATAATAAAATCAATAAAGTGAAGTTAGCTACTTCTACCACTGCAGACCCGCTCCTATTCCTCAAAGTTCGTTTCATTCGTTTCGTTTTTTTTTCTCTTTCCGTTGTATGTTGTTGTATCTTTCTGTTGCATCCACCAATGAATTTTTTGATAACGCTTTGAATTGGCTCTAGTAGAATTTCAATTCGATACTATCGCAATCTCCCTTTTATAGATGATGAATATCTATATATATATACACACAGACACACACACACAAACAAAACTAACAGCAGCCGAACAGCGCGAGGGCTATATAGCGTATATACGGGGACTCAGCTGTGTTCGCGCGCATGTTCTCTCCAGAGCGCAGTAGCGTCGCCTTTCGTACGCCGTTAGCATTCAATTTTTTGATAGGATTTGACATCAAGTAGAGGCACAAAAACATTCCACTAGATTCCCCCCAGAAATTCGCTGCGGGCTGAAGGAAAAACATTTATAATTGATTTTGCGGTCACTAATTTCGAACCTCGATTAATCGTATACGAAAGCATCTTTCACCGCGAAACTTTTTACAGATAGAATGTATGTAAAAATTACTTTCAAATGAATTCCCATATTTCATATTTACTTCTGCATTAATATAATATGAGAAGTGTAAAAAAAAGTAAGGTTGGAAGACCTCAAAACAAAGTACAAAGGGTACGGCATCGCCCTGCTCGCTTGAGACGTCACGATACGTTCCTTACTCGCCAAGTAGGACGCTGCCGCGCCCTTGGATAAATTATATTGTTTCATTTTAATTAAATTTTAAATAATTACGTAATAAATTTAATTTTAATAATAATTAAATTCTGCGAAAAAACAAAATATTTACAGAAATGGAGTAAAACGAAAATAAATTTGAAAAATTTATACAAGCCAGAAAACTAGAATGTGAAACCGCTGGCAATAAATTCACGTAGTTTGTACTGTACAAAATGTAGGCGTTTCCAAAACGTATCCATCACGTGTTTCAGAATACTCGCCTGATAAGTAAAATAAATTTTTTTATCAACTAAAACATCAGTTATGTTTTTAAATTCTTAAGTATACATATTTGGAATAATTTATTTTTCACGATAACAAAACTTTTATCTTAAAGAAA
Source organism: Torymus tubicola (assembly GCA_035583055.1). Lineage (NCBI taxonomy): Eukaryota > Metazoa > Arthropoda > Insecta > Hymenoptera > Torymidae > Torymus > Torymus tubicola. Next base: position 70,615 of record JAWWEQ010027614.1, read on the forward strand.
AATAATAACATAACATTATTACCACGTTCCTACAAAATTACGAAAGCGAACAAACCGAGAATACAAAACTATAGCCAACATTTTTTTTCTTCCTTCCCAAACTCCGCAAACTTGTCAATCGAGTTACAATTTCCGTCTAGAATTATGTAAATCATATCTTCGCGACGGCACAGCGTTCATCTTATATCAGACACGCGCGAAGATAAAATTAATTTAACTTTTGCCACGACACACGAAAGATATAGAAACACAGTGCACGCGGCGTATATAGAAAGGATATACTCGGTACTTCTGTTACAAGCTTAGCTGCGGGTACAACTCACGAGTAAGAGACTTACGAAATAGGAAACAACTCAAGAACGGAGGGATACAAAGCTGTGCGTATACATAGGCATTTGGGCCACTTCAAAAGCTACAGCAATCTAGCAGCACCGTTCCCTACGACAGAGTAAGCGTGTGAGTAAATACACAAGCGTAAGATTTACTGATGTGTTTTCCGTCCCTGCGTTTCACTTCCCAGTCTTCGTCTCTTATAAGTTCTGTCTCCTCTATATATTTCTCTTGCCCTCTCATTTCGCGCGCGTGCGTCCTGTACGAAAGAGTCCTCTCCGGTAATACACCCATCTCTCGTGAGAATTCCACACAACTGTGCGTTCACCTAACAGAGAGAGAGAGAGGGATCAGGTAAGGGCATGTGCCAGCATTCTCGCGTTTATCTTTGTCTACGTGTATACATATATACACACGTGTGCGAAGCGACCAAAGCAAGAGTGAGTGACTGAGTGAGTGAGAGAGGATATAAGGATCTCAATGTCGAGGCAGTTATTATCTGCTCTATTTTCCTTTATGAAATAAAAGAGAAGAGATCGTCGCATTGTGCGAGCGCTGCTCTTTTCTCCCTAGCACCTCACTCTCATATCCGCAGAAAGAAGAAAAGAAGGAGGAGGAGGAGGATGTGCGTGCCGACGATAAGCTTTCGTGAATTGCGCGCGGGACCAAGGAATGCTCGTACGCACGCACACGCGATTGAGGCAGTGTCCTTCTCTTTCTATATAGATACATATACCTTCATCTTTCTCTCCCTCTCTCTCTCTCCTACGCTGAGGGAAAAAACTCGTGGAATAAGAGTACTGGACTATATACATATATGCTTGGGACGACGGATGAAAGTGGAATTTTGAAAGGACGCTACGCCGGCTGCGGCAAGGCGCTTTCGCATACGGAAGATGCCGGATGGGTCGGAAGGAAGAAGAGGTGGAGGTGAACGAAGACAAAGACTTCGGTTGCGCGTATATGTGCAAATCTCACAAACGGTGCGAAAAACTTCGAAAAATAGACCCAAAATTTTTTTTTCGATGACACCTTCTAAATTAGGTTTTTCTTGTTGGTTAGAGTGTCTAGAAAAGGTATCTGTTGTTGAACAAAGTCCATCGAAGGGTATCATTTTTCTGGAGCCAATAATCAATTGTTTAAAAATGATTAAAAGTAGCTCTAGTTTAGTTCTAAATCATTCCACCAAAACAACTTAATAAAAAATTTGAAAAAAAGAAAATAAAATTAAAGAGCGAGAGCTTTCCAGATCTTTTTTCAGAATTAGAAAATGTTGAATCCTTCAAAAGTTACGTGAGTTTGAAGTTGAGCCTAAAATACACGTCGTCAATGGCTGGAACAATTGTTGACCTTTTCACACCGTTTTCGTGAAGATTTGTGTATTTTAAGCCCAACTTCAAACTCACGTAACTTTTAAAGAGATCAACATTTTTTTTTATTGTGAAAAAAGATTTGGAAAGTATTCACTCTTTAGTTTTATTTTCTTTTATCCAAATTTCATATTAAGTCATTTTTGGTGGAATAATTTAAAACTAAACTAGAGCTACTTTTAATCATTTTTAAACAATTGTTTATTGGCTCCAGAAAAATGATACCCTTCGATGGACCTTGTTCAACAACAGATATCTTTTCTAGACACTCTAACCAACAAGAAAAACCTAATTTGGACGGAGTCGTCAAAAAAAATTTTTCGGTCCATTTTTCGAAGTTTATCGCAGCGTTTGTGAGATTTGCACGTATATGAAGTTCGAAATTGATTCGGCTTGGCGAGACAGACAGAGAGGGGGGAAAGGGAGAGGGGGGGGGGGGGGGAGGGCAGAGAAGAAACAGAGAGAGAAGGGTCGAGCTAAACAATTTCGCGCCATAATGTTCGTGCCGGCCGTTGCCGCCGTGGCCGGCGGCGGTGGCAAACACTTGGGCTTTCTTTGGAATTTAATGAACTGAAAAGTTTCGTTTGGGTTTCAAAGACTGGAGAAACCGACGAAGTTATGTTTTAACTTTATGCCATGAATTACAGTGGAAATCGAGTTTACTACCTTTACAACTTCTCGGGTTTCTCCCGACGGGACGATGGCTGTACAAGTGTACCCCTTGCGTCCAAGCATGGACACTGTGTATAAGAAGAGAAGAGAAGACAGAGAGAAACAAGCTTCGATTTCGTTTGTCATCGGTCTCGTTCTGCAGGCTTGGAAGTCTATATAACGTTGGAAGATTTCCCGAAATAAGTGGAGAGCAATTGCAGCAATGAGCTCTACACCAGTCCATCTCCCGTGGAGATAGAGTTCGGTAATACAATAGTCGCTTTAACGACGTTACGCAACTCCGTTGCTGCGTTTCTCCCCTAAAGGATTTTACCTTTTCGGTATTAAACGCTGCGAGAAACAGTGCCGCTCGCTCAATTAGGGTATTCGTTATGTGCGTTTCTATTTTAAATTTCCGTTTGAGGATTATATATCGTCGCTCTGGCTTAAAAAGGAGCCATCTCAGCGCCCGCTTCAAAAAGGAGTCAATTCGGCGTCGGCTTCAAAAAGAAGCCATCTCATACGCGATTTTTTTTCTCGAAATTTAGGTTGGCAATACCATTGGATGAGAAAATGTATCAGACATAAAAAATTAAATGAGAAAGTTTTCGCATATTAATACATTTATAGACTGTACGTTGATTATAAAATATGTTATGTATATTTTATGTAATTTTTTTTCTTTGTACCATAGCTTATAAAAAAACATTTGAGCTTTTACTTATAAAAATACATCACCCGCTTGCTAAGAAAAATTATTTAAATGCTTAAAAAAAAATTAGCTTTTGAGATAAATAGATTTATACAAAAAATGAATAAAAGTAAAACCATACTCATATATAAACTGGCTAATTTTTTCTCCTCCCTTAAGGTGGAATTCTACCTCATTTTGGGTCAAAAATGAAAAAATAAAATTTTTTTATTGCGGAAATTCATTTTTTAAATATACTTACAAGTCAGAATACATTCATGTATAATTGGTTTTCAAATTATTTTAATGTGAAAGATCATATTTTGAAAATGATTTTATTGTTAAAAAACAAATTTTTCTACATTTCCCTATTCAATGGTGTTGTCAACCTAAATTTCGAGAAAAAAAATCGCGTATGAGATGGCTCCTTTTTGAAGCGGATGCCGAGTTGACTCCTTTTTGAAGCGGACGCTGAGATGACTCCTTTTTAATCCAGAGCGACGATATACAGTCATTCTTGAGACAATAAATAAGTAACAAGACAATTAAAAATGTATAAAGTATTCATTGTTCATGAGAAATTTCTCGGTATGATTTTTCCCCTTTTTCCAACTGATAAAAGTTCACTTTAGCTTTGTAGAATGGTTAAGGCTGTTCACAAATTCCAATATCATTTTGTTCCAGTTCTTGAAGTCAATATAACCTTATTTTTTTCTGTTTCTTCAATATCACCGCCAATATTTAACTTGAATATTCGCTCAAAAAAAAAAAATTGTAGCTCTGTAAAAGTCTACCGTTTAATCGTTCGAAATTTACAATGATTTTGAAGTATAAATAAAGAAATATAAATTTTTTTTCTAGAATAATATACATAACTATATATACCGAGTCAATTACAAACTATTCAGTCATCCGCGTATATTCACTTCTACATCCCATTACCCGCAATTTCACGCATGCATAATACGACAGCAACGTAAACTCAAATAGAATTATAGTTTTTTTCAAACACCATATATATATATATACGAGAAATAAAGAAAAGTTGCTCCCTTTCCCAAAAGCTCGCAATTACCGTAGAATTTAAATTAACGCTCGAGCGTCAAAGACCACTGACAACCTCGCACTATGATTTTCAAAGCTCTGAAAGCACAGCGACGCTTGTGCAAAAAAAACAGCAGCCAAATAAATAAATGTAATTTAATTGCGAAAAAAGTTTTATTATAGTCGCACGCGATCGAGTTGCTCCGCCACTACTTCGTCAGCTGCATGAGGAAGCTTACTCAACTGGACGAGAATTCTCTTAGTGTCCCGTCCGCGTACTCACGACCCTTTTTCCCTGTTCTTTTGTTTTATTTCCATGTACACAGGCGCACCATCGTCGTCGTCGTCGTCGGCTTAAAAAGTCATACCCGTCGTGTCTGCAGGAGACACTTTGTAACGAGTTTTCCACGCTTAGGTAAGCGCGCTTAGGTAGCTCCGTTCCTCATTTATACCAACGGACGTGGTCATCACGACGACGGTATAACCCATGAGAAAAAATATGCATACGTGTTACTTTTTCAACCTTCATTGTAAGTTTCGTGAAAGAACAGAGGTAGAGAGAAAGAGAGAGAGAGAAGCAGAGAGGCCAGAATGAAACAGGATGGTAGAGTGAATCAGTGACCGCAGACAGGCGAAAAGTTCAATTTTGCAGGCAGCAGATCAGTTGTCAGGTAGAGTTGCCTGTGCGGCTAGGCTGATTTAGGAGATTTTCCGAAAACAAGTACGAGAGCTAGCGCGGACTAATGGACGGAAAAGGTTTGGAGTAGGGAGTGAGTTTTCGAGGGAAAACACGCAGCGTGGTGGATAAGCGTAGAGGGGGAGGAGAGTCAGTCGCGCGAGCTACGCGCGCGTCCGGAACATTAAGCCGTTAGATCAAAAGTGGAATTAACGGGTTCGCGATAGGCGGGGAGGAGGGGGGGGGGACAACAGGGGTAGAGAGAAAGCAAACAATAATGTGCCCCTCGCCCCATCTGGAAGTTGAAGGAGGAGTAAGAGGGAAGAAAGCAAGGAGAGAGGGATGGAAAGTAGGAGGAGAAAGAGGGAAGTATCTCGACTGTTTCAGCATTGTCCCGTTGTCGCCGGGCATTAAACAGTTTACGCTCTCGGCTAAGCTGTTTATTCACGGGTTTCATATAAGAATTTTAATGCGCGCCTTTGGGACGAAAGCCGAGTAATTCTGGCCGGGATTCCTCAAAGCGCTCTCTCTCTCTCTCTCTCTGTCTTTCCTCTCTTTCGACGTGCCTTCTGAAAGAAACTTGTAGTTTACTTCTCTTTTTTTGTCAGTGTGCAAAACCAGGTTTGACAAAATTAGCTGCTATTGTAACGCGCTGGCCTCGCGTTGTAGTCGTGTACTAAAGTTTCCCGTAAGTAAGAAAGCGTTGCTGCTTCTTCGTAAAACTTTAAAGAAGATTCTGATATTTTTTTATATCGATTTTCGAAGTGAATTCCAGCTTAAAATATCGGACGAGGAAAATAAACTTAAACTACGTGGATACTAAATAAACGTAGTCGGAAACAATTTCAAACAGTTATTTATTTTTTGAAATACCAGAACGGCTTTTCTTTCGAAAAATAATATTTCCTCACGTAACATTGCGTTAGAGAAATTTCTAGCTTATTTACATTTTCTAAAACTATTCAGTCCTGTCGAAAATATGATTTCTATGTACGCCATGAAAATTCACACGAAAGAACTTTCATCAGTGTGCGTGTCCTTATAACTTGCAGAATGAGAGCCATTTCTTTTTTGTTTTTTTAATATTAAAATTTTTTCTGTTAACTGATAGTATTTTTGGCATAGATTCTTCAGCCCATTTGGTTTGTTAAAGAAAATACACGGTTTCATATCGGTATGTTGTTTACACAGTTGCTATGTATAGAAAAAGGAAAAAAAAGATAGATTGGCAATTTGGTATCTATGAAAAAAAAACTAATTCAACTTTCAAAAAAAAAAAAAAATATCTTTTCCTATTGATACGTAAGCGATACATTTACTCGTGTTTTTCACACGGTCTGCTCTTCATCCCTACGCTTTCCCCCTCTACAATTCGAGAAACATCCATTTCCACAGGGTATAAGTACAAAAGCAAAGGAAATGAATCATCTGACGAGTGAGCAAAGCACGCAATAATTTACTCGAGCGTATGCGGGAGTATTAAGACTGAACCATGCACGTGCGAATGTCTGATATAACGGTATACGTTATTGTAACGGTGTGTGCACATTTACATATATATGTTTCATTCGTATTCACAAGCTTCAGAGCAAACTGACACAGACACGTACACACGTGTGTAGATATGCGTATACGCGCGAGAAATCGCGAAAACAAACTTTCCACGTAGGGTAAAAACAGTTTTAAATCGCGCGTAAAATGCAGCGACGAGAGGACGGTGGTAAATCGCAATTACTAAGACTGAAATTAGTTTGCATAAAGCAAGCCAACGTGCATTCCCTGAACTCTCTCTCTCTCACACATACACAAACTCACACTCGCGGCCACGCGCGCGTGCGAGAAAATTAAGAACACTTTTTGCGCGTGCGCGTGGTGGCGCGAGACTAGAGCTGGCTTAGCAAAATCTCCGTGGGGATGTAATCTGGTAAAGCCTAGATCTTAATAATGCGCGAGGGTGAGAGAGAGGGAGAGAGGGCGGAAGCCTCCTCGTGTCCCTGAGACTATGTGTGTGAGCACACGCGCCGCGCCCTACATGCGGCCGTGAATTATTGCCGTGGCTACGCGCGTGTGGCTTCCTCCTCCACCTCACGGAACACGGCTAGGAGAGAGAGAGAGAAACAACGTTACGGTTGCAACAGGATGCGCGAGCCCGTATACGCCATTTGAATGTATCCCGCGTGAGTCCGCGCACTCGTCGCTACTGCTCCAGCAACGTTGTATATGTTATGACCAGACGGTGTACTGGTCAGGACTTGTTGTGTATACATTTATAAGAGAGAAAGTTCGAGACGTGGGTTTCGAAGGGAAAAACGAGAGATGATGTAATATATAGGAGAAAGGAAAGGAAAGAGAGAAGGAGGAAGAGAAAGAAGAGAAACATAAGAATGAAAATCTTATGCGATGTGTATATATGTCGTGTGAAGCGAGACGATGAAAGAGAGAAGAAGGACTTTTAAGGTCGCAGGTTCTTTCATATCTTGATTCAATCGAGAATCTGAATTTTCTATGAGTCGTGGTTTGGATCGTAGCTCTCTCATCCCCCTCGTGATTTCGCTCTCTTTCTCTCTCTCTCTCTTCTCTTGCTACTTTTGCGATGGCTTTCTTCACGCCTCTTGCCTGCGCCGTTAAGAAGCAACGCCGGAAAGTTGTATTCTATATATGCAAAACTTTTATCAAGCGACGAGTGAAAAGTGTAACAGATATATTTCTTTTGTGGTTCAGCCACACACATTCTTCTTATTTTATTTATTGGTTACTACTTTTGAAACACCTTATTTTTGCAATAGTTTTTTAAAATAATGTAAGTTATTTTTATTATTTAATATACATATATATTATAAAGTTTAAGATTGATCGTCGTAATGAGCCTTATTAATTATAAAAAGATTCAAATAAATTTTTCACACTGAAAAGACTTATTGCATCTTTTAACAGCTTTTTTCTTTCAAAAGTTTTCCATTTGCACATTTTTCTAAATATGAGATAGTTAAAAGTTTTATACGTACGCAAAGTTTAACTCCTCAAATCAAAATCACGCCGTGTAAAGTAACAAATTTCAGACACTTTACTGAAATATTTATGAAAAATGATGTTGTATTATTACCCACGAGAAAAGGTATATCTTCATCTTTATCTACTGTAATAAAACTTATACTCTATTTGCCATCATCATAATTTTTGATTATAAATTATTGTGGATAATTAAACATTATTGTACAAACGTCACAGTGTTGATAAATAATTCATTAAGTTAGTAATATTTTAAATATTGTGCATTCTTAAAAAAATTGATTTGCATAACTCAAAAGCTTATTTTTATAAATGTCTAAAATATGCTTACTAGACAATTTAAATGTCACAATAGCCTCAGGTACCTAATTAGTATATCTGTTAGTAGTTAGATCTGTATAGTTAGATGCGCATCTATTGTGTACGCTAATGTTGCGTTATATATTTAGTTTACATTAATCAATTATAGCCTAAAGGATAATTTGATTATTCTGCATTTAATAATAATCCGACACGATCGTTAAATACATTTAAAATAAATCAATTACGTACTAGGAAGTGTAATAAATCATGTCTCTATCTATAGACTTTTAATTATTACCTGTAATTTTCATAACCTTATTATTAAAATGTACCTACAATGCTTTTCGATTGGATATACTAGCACGTATTCACTAATGAATTTTGACTAAATTTAACTTTAAGTTAACAGTAACTTTCGAAGTCAGCTTCATGGGATTACCCAACTATCCTCAATACGTGACAGAGTATAATCAGGATTAGACCGACAGTTTCTTCGGAAACATCAAATAAATTTAAAGATGATTCGCTTTTGATTATTCATTTTTCAGTTAATATTTTAAGAAAAAAAAAACTATAAAATACATTTTAATCAAGAGACTTATGATGTATATATTCATCCACAAATATTATACGGTCGGAGATGAAAGTATGTTGATTTTAACTACCATGATGCAAGATTTGTAGAAATGCACAAAATGAAATTATGTAATACGTGTCGTATAATATATTTGCATACGGCGAGCGCTTCTTCATTTTGTCTCGCCTCTATGCAGACCCATATAGAACATATGCGACTTTTTGAATTTTGAATTTTACATGTCACTATATACTCTAAAATCTGTAAATTTAAATTATTCCTATGTAAAAAATTCCGCGCGACTGCAAACGACTTCATTTGCAAAATTCGCCAAAGATAAGCGAAATTTTCTATTCAAATCCTCCTTTGCCTTGAAATCTCGTGAAAAAAAAAGTCAAATCCTCTTTATACAGACACTTGCTTTTATCCAACGTACATCGCATCACCTTCGTCCCCTATATACTAAACAGGCGCAAAAATTAGACAACCAGAAGTATCAAGCACTTACCTTTGATAAAGTCAACAGCCATTTCCAGTCCATAAGTATCCTTATCACAGTCATCGAGGATATGAGCACCGACCTTGACACCCGGTACGATTTCTCGCTCGTTCAGTCGATCGAGCGTGTAAAGCATCGCCTCGAGTGCTTGTATGCCACCCTGAGGCATCACCGGACCGCACGTGACTGTATCCTCTCTCTCATGCACCATCATCAAGCCGCCAAGGACGAGATCACCCTCAACAACAGCGCTGTGCTTCACCGGCCACTGATTCACAGGCGCGATAACCTTCGTCGAATTCTCGTTATCATTATAACGTAGCTGCTGTTGCTGTTGTTGTTGCTGCTGTTGCTGCTGCCTTGTAAGCTGGTGGTGGCTGTGAGCAATCGATAGACCCCCACCGGACTCGAGGAAACGCCGCAGCGCCGGGTTAGTTGTTGTGGCGGTAGTAGTGGCAGCGGTGGGAGAGGAAAAACCGATATCCGAACGGCTGGCTGCCGTAATTCCCATTTGGAAGATCGTCACGGGAGATTCGGGTGTAGTTCCTCCTTCGGAGTAGTACTCGTTGAGAGATGGCAGTAGGGTTGGCGATTCACGGCTCGTCGATGTGATGCTGGTGCTGATTGCGGTGCCCGTCGAACTGCTGCTGGAGGTGATGCCATAGCTTCTGGTTGAGATAGTGCTAGTGGAACTGGCGTTAAAAGACAATCGTCGCTCGCGCTTCGCTGGCAATTGACCTTTTGTTATGAGTCTGAAGAGGGGCGTGCTTAAAGCCCGGCTTTCAGCCGCTTGCCTCACTCGCGTACCATCTACCGCCGTCTTTTTCGCTTTGTTTAGCTCACCGTGGCAGCTTGTGGAAATACAGTCGTAATGGCCAGCACCGACTTCTTCTTCTTCTTCTTCTCTTCGTTCTTCGTCTGGGACCACGAACAGTGCCAACTTCTCTTCCTCCTGCTTCTCTTCTTCTCTTGCTTCCTCTTGTCTCTTCCTGCCGGCAGTCACCATAATTAACGGAATTTCCGACAGAGATCCATCTTGACTCGTCGTCTCTTTGTTCTCCCGCGCCTCGTTACTCTGCCCGACCGCGGCTGCACTGCTTGCGCGCACCGGCTTTCGTCCTACATTCGCTCTACCACCGGCGCCTAACTCCGCATTTTTCATGCTTTCATCCTCTTGCAAGTGCTCTGTGCTGCTCTTTGCCGAAACGCTGCTACTGCTGCTCGACGTCTGTGCCCCAATGAATTCATTAATGGTGGATGAAGAGGCTGGAGCAGAGGTAAGATTGGCCTCCTCGTGGTGCTGGTAACTTTCGGGACGATTGCCTTGAGCATCGTTGTTACGCGCTAGTACTGCTCGGTGATTCTCGACTGTTGCTACTGTTCTAGCGTCACTGACACTACTCGCTGTATCCGTGACCTGCTCAGGATCTTTTGTAAGTGCGTAATTACTGACTTCGACCGGATCCGTAATTAAAGACTTTTTTGTTGAGCTGCTGCCGTAAGACGAGGCTATAAACTCCTTAGAAGCAGGCACGTAAATTTGCGCCGGCGGAGAAATTCCGAAAAGCACCGTCGAGGGATCGATATTTATTCCTCGCTGCAGGGGAATCGCCGTCGCGGCGACGACGCTGCTACTGCTGGGCTTTGGGGGCTTACTCGGGGATTCCGTCGATGTAACCGATCTTTCACTTAACGTGCTAGCAAGAGTCGTCAGGTGACCTCTAAAGTCGACGTCACTCGGCGACTCATCCTGGTATCCAGCGGTCGAATGAAAATTGCTACTGCCACTACTACCGCCAGGTGTCAGGATCATATCAGTCGTTGTCGTTGGTGGTGTTGATCGAAGCGTTGAACCGTCGCGATACGTAGCGATAACAGACGACAGCACGTCCATTCGTAGTTGTGGTAATCCCTCGTCAATTTTGTTCTTTGTAGACGATGGCGATGGCGATGCAGTCGAAAACTCGTTGGTGATAGCAGCGGTGGTCCTGGTAGCAGTAGCGACGCCGGCAGTAGTAGCATCGTCGATTACCACAAGGGTGGGCAATTCTAGGGCAAGACCGGCCGTTACGATGGTCCAAAGGGCCATCAAGGCCGCCTTCCAATATAGTCGTATCATCAGCTCGTCGTGCGTAAGACCATGGCTGAAACATAAAATCAAATTACGTATTTTACTATCTAGCCTGCTGAATATATATATATTCCTTTTATAGATTTACAGCCCTTTATTGAAATTGAATCGACAGAGATTATTTCTACTTGGCTTTGGCATGAAATTGTTTCAATAGATATAAGTTAAAAAAAAATAAATACGTTACGAAAATGTGTATGATTTTTAAAAAAAATTTAAAGCTTATATATTGAAATTTTTTCAAATTTTGTGGTATTCCGTTCAAATTTAACAAAAAATGGGGATTACGTGTGCGCATGAAACTAGGTTGATTGGAAAGATATTTTTGATATCAAAAATTGATTCACCTTTCTACCTAGAAAAGTTTTTTTCATTTATTCTAATCATTGCGGACTCTCTGTAAAAGATCGTGACAATATGTTATTTGATGAAGAAAACAATTACAATAATAAATAATTTTAAATTAAGTAATACTGAAGTATACGAATTGAAAGTGTAAAGGAGCGCTACAATATATATATCCAATACATTTTTCTGACAAAAAGAATGTGAAATACTTTCATGTATTGCTTTTTTCATTTCCTTTGTCTCCGTAGAGCTTAGCGCGCTACTTTTCTCTCTAGATAGCTATATATCATATAGAGGAAACAAAACTAAAAGCATTCCCTTACAGCGAAGAAAATTTTTCATCGCGAGACCATAAAAGTTTAGTCTTCTGGTTCACAAAGCGTTAAAACGCGTTTTTAAGTACGGCCGAAACTACAATTACCGTCGTTCTGCAATCAGACTAGGAGAGGGAAAGAAGGGGTCGAGACAAGAGTGTTGGAACAAAGCCATTAGAGGAACTTCATATAGGATGACATAAGGGGGTATCGATAGTTAAAGGTGCTTTATATAGCGCGCAAGTCTGGATGCGTAGAATTTGCCATCAACCGCTTGGACTCTTGCCAAATCGCCTACGATGCAGTATGCCGCGGCGGTGTCAAGGTAAAAACCGTACGAGTCTCGTCTACGAACTATTCAATATATATTGGCATGTTGAACGTATCGTTGTTTAATACCGAAAGTCTTAGCATAATTTTGTACGTAAAATACAAGCTTGGATCATAAAATAACTCTGAGGTTGATATTTTGATGTACTAGTGTGTTTTTAAGGCTTTTTTAAACCGCGCGTAGAGCTCGAAAACTAAATTCATTAAAACAAAGATTTCTTAATTTAAGGAGAGTTTACAAAATTCTGTATAAATTTGTTTTAAGACAAGAGCAATACTCATTATGTTTTACGATCTACAGCAAGTCTTCTTTGTTTTAATGAATGCTAAACTTAACGATGTCACAGTTGTAAATACACGAGCCTTTAATCTTATACGAAGCTCTATAAAATAGATTTTTTGTTCTACGTTAATAGTTCCCCACTGTCCATTACATAATATTTGCATGTAGAAAGCAAACTTTAAGATAAGATTTGAACTTCGCACAAAGTTCCACCTGAAAAATTCATGACTAGTTGACAATACAGCTTTGTAGTATTAGAATATAGTAAAGTTCGTGTAGTTGCAAGGAAAATTGTATAAAAATTTTTATTTTAAACTATTCCAAAATACTGTATTTAAATTTAGTTTAAACAATGGTTATGTAGTATAATTATGTTTTTATAGCATACGAAAAAATCCAAAAAATACCATACAAAATTAGTTATTATTTCACTAAAACTATTAGAAACACACACTAAAGTATGTCTATACTTTTTTAAATTTGTCTTAAAATTAAATAAAGAGTTATCAGATTTTAAAAGAAATTTTACCGTGAATCTATATAAGGCGTAGGTCTAGATAATGAAGGAAGGCGCATTGCACGTATATGATCTCGAATTTTCATCTCAGGTTGCTTCATGCGAATTTCTCTAATTATAGGTACAGTGCTTAAAATAAAAAAGTTATTCATACTTTATCTAATTTAAATTCATGACAAATATTAATAATCTGTTAAAGATTAATTTTTTTACTTTAATAAAGCGGCACTGCAAAAATTATATTTGCATGTAAGTTTTCCAAATTCATACATTGCAACAAAAAGAAAATTTAGATGAAAATAAGAAAAAGAGTTAGATTTTTTTACCAATACTTCATTTTAATAAAACTACGATTGCAGAAATGAAACAATGAAATTATGGATACTTTTAATTTCCTAAAATTCGCGTTGTACATATTAAATGTACAAAGAGTACTGTAGAGATAAAGTACTGTGCATATTTAGTATTACATAGCACATGTCACGTACAATGAAAACAAAACAGTACCTACTATATTTCGTTAGATTTTCAACGCTGTTAACCAAACAGCTTTCTAAACTAACCGCAAGCACTAACAATGATTAAACTTTATACAAATGTTTAGTCTCTGCATCCACTCTATTATTGGTTTAAAGCATTTATTTAATAACTTAATTAATAAAAGTCAAACTTATTTTTGTTTACATAAAATTTAATAATTTCATATGCATAAGTTGTTAATTTTATATTTATTTAAATTTAATAGTAATATAACGAGAAACTTTATCAAATTTTTATAAAATAACTTATTAAAAAATTCAATCTACATTATCAAAGACAAGAAGTTAAAACCTTTTTCGTTACCGCCATTAAAAGACGTTATAACAGAATTTAGTATAAGTCAACCATAATCAAAGTTTTCGAAGGAACTAAGCCATCAAAAAGAATATAAAATTATAATCAATACCCCTTGAAAATTACTTTTGAGAGTCAGATTCTAAAAGTATTGAAAAAATTTTAAAATCATTTGTTAAATAGTATAAAGAACGAACTAAAGTCATGTGATAATTTTATTAACATTTCTTCTTACAAACTTAAATTAAACTACGTAAAATATTACGTATTAAACCCACGCAAAAGATATTAATTTTTAAAGGGAATATCTGCATTCGCGGCAGATCATTATTAAATTCCTTTGTGCGTAATGAATGTGTGCAGAATATAAAAGAGAAATGTAAAAAATAATAATAACTTTTCTTCAGATAAATTTTCTGTAATTTTTCTTTAAAGTTTAATAGTTCAATTAATTTATTAAGAAATATTCATTTATTAAATAACTTTCTAAAAAAAGACTCAAGTTTTTTGCAGGAAATAAATTCACTATAAACGCGCGTGTAAACGTGAAAGAACGTGCAAGTGGAAGAGTAGTGGTTCAACCTCTTAGAAAGCGTGTACGACGATAACATCAGCTATTATCTACACATGTCACCATCGTAGAAAAGTGACATCCACAGATGTTTGTGAATTGAATTCTCTTTTGGTACTAATCATGGGATTCGAAAGATTTAATGAAAATAGCTAAGTAAATTTCATTTGTATTAGACCGTTAAATAAAACTAGAAATGAAAAATAATTTATTGTTTTATGAAATAAATTTAGGAGCACTAAATTGATTATATTTTAAAAAATAATCAATGATAAAATAATGCTTTATTAAAATAAATGAGTTTGCAAAATAAAAACAATAATAATTGAATGATTTTTACAGTTCTGATGTTACATTTCATCTTTGACGTTGTGTAAGTAAACGTTGTAGAATCACAAAAACATCAAAAGTTTGCTCGAGTAGTTTTTGACTTCAACTGAAATAGGAAAGATAACATTTCTTGTGAATATTTGCATGAACAGATAATTTATCTTTTGTTTTCGCTGAACAAGTATAGATCTATAAAAAAGAATTATTTACATATAAATGCGGATATTTGCTTATAAAAGTATTAATAAAGTATTGTTAAGTTTTATAAATAAAAAAAAAATCCAATCCAGGCGGTAACCGTTACCGAGAAGTATGTTTTCGTAAAATGTTAAGAGTGATGTTTGGTGTAGAAGAAAAAGGGTCCAAGCTTTTTCGACAAGCGTGAAATAATAGAAGCAGTATTGTTATTTTCTCAACGTGCCACTTGACGCGTTATGAATTTTGGTCGTGATTGAACGATAAAAAGGGTATGAAAACGGAAAGCCCTTTTTATACGAAATTCTATATAGATTCCTATATTTCGCTTTATATTACGATTAAGTTAATAAAAATTTTTTTTATATATATTTTTCAGAAAGAATAAAATTTTGAAATTGATGATCGCCCTTTATTATATAAAATGCTGTACATTATGTTATGTATTGCCTACAGTGTGATAAGAAATAGAATTTCATTGTCGCTTGTTACTGATATAGTGGCCACTATATTAAATTATTCTGTTGAGAATTGCTTCTAAAACAAGCCTCAATTTCCTCTGAGACAATAAATTAATAATACTTTAGGAACTGTTGTAGAGTAATATATATTTATTTTTCAAGTCGTAAAAAGTTTTAAAACTAATTCACAAGTTAAAAAATTTATTACATCGTATACTATGTCTTTAATAACGTAAAATAGCATTTTGTAATAATTTAGGCGTTATACTGTTTAATAACAATAAATTGTTGTTTAATTATAATCTCATATTACGTTAACTGCGAAACATAGTACGCAAGTTTTCCTTACTATGTATGCACAGGTTTATACTTGTAAACTATTACATTGTTTGAAAAACTTTCAATTTGAAAGTAACTTAATATGCTAGAAATAGTTTCGCATGTACTCATTCATTTACACGTAAGCTTGAGCATACAGTTCGGGAATTCTGCTATTATATCGTACTATACTTACAATCGCCCGAAATACCTTTGGAAGCAAATTGTGGAATTTTGGCGTAAATTTAAAGTACAATACAGCATATTATGTGAATTTTTTAAGCTTGGTTAGAAGTTTAATTGTGGTTTACGGGCAAGCCAAAACTAATTGTATGAAATATATTAGAAATATTATGTAAGTGAAAAGTTTTTTGTAAATTAGTATGAATGTTTTTTCAATTTCTTATATAATTAAAATATTCCAAAATATTTCGTAAACACGTAACTCGATAAAACAAACAATGCATACAAAAATTCACTGAAGAATTGTGGAGGAATTATGAATATTCATTAAAATGAACGTCTGTAATTGTAAACAAAAATTTTGATGAACTAATTTTATATCATTTATAACTCATCTTCGAATTGCTTGTTACATTCTCCATAATGCATCCTTCAGGTTGCACGCAAAAAAAGTATTTTTAAATAGAATAGCGCATTACTATTCATTTATTTAAATCCATTCGTAATCTTGAGATTAAAAAAACTGGGTCTGCGTATTAAAAAAAAAGCTTTTATAAAGACCGCTGGGTAATACCAGTAAAAACAGACACTACCACAGCGGTCACTGGTTTAATTGGCAGGGAAGAGAGCCCGTCGGCTAATTTTCATTATCGCGAGGTTCATCGTCGCTCGCAGTGTTGCTCGATTACGAGAACGCCTGTGTATACTGCATTCACTCGCGCATCTGACCGTGAGCAACAAGAAAAAAAAAATTTCACAACCAGATACGAAAGCGCGCTGAGCTGATTGCCAGATTAGTCCACAGAGGGCAATATCAAGGTTTATGCAAACTTCTCAGCTATATACGCGCAGCTCACTGTTTTTCTTCCCCTATATACGAAGAACAAAAGTGTCTAGATCTGCCATCTTTCTCCCTCATTTTTCCGCTAGTGTACCGCGGGAGTAGCAAAATTTCATGCTAAATTAAAAACCTCTCGTGCTCGGAATATGATACTCATAAAGCCTTTCACATTTGTATAATCAACTTTTAGTATTGAATTATTCGCAATCGCTAGTGTACGTCTTGAAGTCAGGCGAATAAGGTATTATTTTTATGTAACTTTTCTAACTCATAGGAATAAAAATAACTTTGAAAGACAGATGTAAATGAAGTCTCCTTATGGGATAAACTTCAGATTAAATATAAAGTTTAATTTTAAGTATTCAAAGAAAGTTTTGTCATTCATCATAAAATTTAATTATTTAGATGCTTCATTTTTTAAGAATGTATACGTAGATCTCAAAAAAAAAATCACATAGCTCGTTTTGTTCGTATCATTTTGTAGCGAAAACTTTTGCATCTCATGGCATTATAGCAAATAATTTGCAACAATTCCACGTGATCATTATTTGCAACAATTCCACGTGATCATTTTATCGTAATTCAATCTACTGTTAATTCTCTTTAATTGAGAACCAAAAAAAAATACATTAAAAATATCAACAATTCGCTACTGCTAAGTTAACAACCGCTTTTAACTGACAATCAATGATACCCAACTTTTCATTATCATTGCATTTCAGAGTAAGCGACGGTCACGTATTTCTCGAATACTCCGCATCAAAAAGCCTCATCCATGAACATATACCATTAATTAATTAATCAAGAGCTGGCTGATCAACCAGAAAGACAAATAAACACGTGTTCTCACGCATATCGGGATTGGCATTACACCATACCAAACACACACACACACACACATACACACCGAAGGACGAGAGATATACTCAGAGATGGGCAGGTAGGAATAACATTTTGAATATCAACATGATCCTCACACGGCATCGTTCGTGCACAATTTCATACACTCCCATTGCCGGCACATATATATATCCGCTATACCGTGCAATCGTATAACGAGATACGTGCACTGGCCACTATCTCAAGCTAGCTCACTCGGTGTATATATATGTACGCACTCGCGGAATATATATATAGCTCTCCGCAACAATTCCGCTTCGCGTACTTCGACGCGCCGAATCTGACTCTCAGTATAAGCGTTGAATTATATATCGTATATATATATATATAGCGAGTCCATTTGTATATCGCAAGCTCGCGCGTGAGTCTGGCATGCGCGGGAACTATAACCGACACGCTCGACGACGTCGTCGTATCTCCTAAATACTGTAATCCTATTTTCATATATGACGCGGGCCCAAAAATTTCTCTATATAGCTAACTGCGCTGCGCACGCGAGAGAGAACTCGTTCAATTTTGTATTCAACTCTGGACAATTAGCACGAAATCATGGTCACATGGTGTATTTCAACGGTACGTGATATATAATAGGGAGGAGTATATGAAAACGTTTTAACGAAGTGGCTGAAAATTGAATTAAATAGGTTATTTTATGGTTGAAAGGGTTTTTAAATGTATCTTATACTGGGAATGTTGAAAAGCTAGGAATTAATGTATATATATGTGTGTGTGGCGTATTTCATTACTGATTATAATTTGGTATGTTGTTCACGTATGATGACGAAATTTATAGTTTCCGAATTAGTTCAATTTATGCTTGTTTCGGTTTGCGCATGGTAATTGTTTACTGTTGTTATATCATTTTTAGTGCTTATATATAAATAAAATACGCGAATATTTGTGACGTATATATATATTATTTAAGACGTGACTAAAATTATCATCCTCGTTTAATACATTTAAGAATTATCCTTATTACATTAATATATTCATTTATGCAATATATAAATCTAGCGTATGTATATACGCTGCATGCAGAAATGCTCGGGTAGAGCTTAAAACTATGACTTTTGAGCTAAAAATACTGGAAATTCACTTTTTACTCTCATATACGCATGAAACGCAGCGTGCAAATTCTATAGCTTTATAGACCCTCTTGCGTGCGTGGAATCGCTACGCAAGACTGTAACTACGAGCATACACCGAGACTATATACATGTATACCTCGTGCATCCTGAAGTCGCTATGCGAAATACTTATTAATGCATTCAGAGTACACAAGACGGCAATAGCGAGGCATGCATGAGAGCTTTACTTTCCCTTTTTATTTCATTTCGTACACTTCAAAATTCTCTTTTCACTTGGCTCGTGAAAATCTATTGTTTAAAAGAAGAAATGAGAATATTATCATTGTATAATTTCACAAAGAAAAGTGTAATGAAATCATATATATTTATCAGTGCGATTAGCGCTAATATCTTTTCCTCATAAATTGAATGGAATTCGGTGACTTTTTGGCTTATTCGTTACACACGAGCATTTCACACGTATTCTCAAGAGTCTTTTAGAGCTGCATAAAATACAACGGCGTGCCACTGAAAGCATCTATCTCTTATTTTTTTTTCACATCTGCCTTTGACGTTCTCATTCAAGCAAATCCAGGGTAAAAAGACGGCCCCTCTCTCTTTTTCTCTCTCTCTCTTTCTTCTCCCTTTTTTCTATTCTACTGCATTTATTTATCTTTGTTAAATGAGCAGCATCCAAAGAATAGAAGATCTTTGGGATTAGAGCTTTTGTATGGCGATGAGCCACAAACATTCAGATGTCTCACCAAAATTTGAGCTTTTCCCTCGTTTTCTTTCTTTTTCACTCTTACGTCCTCCTTGACGACGGAAGTGCTCGGCAAAAGGCAAACGGTTCACGTGGGAGCGACTTTCAGAGAAAGAGAGAGAGTTGAGCAAGGAGGAGTAAGGACCTTCAGAAGCATAACGCGCGGGCGCGCGCAAGGGGCTTGACGTTTCACCAGTCGAGGCATTCCGCGTCGAATCATAAAAGTTTGATTGCCGCCGTCCGGCTGGATCGTTTGAACGAATACTTGGAGAAAGCGTATATATATATATATATAGCTGAGGCGGTATTCTCGCGAGTGAGCTAGATTTCAACCTTGGCATGCGAGAGTATGCCTGCGAGGTGTCAAAATCATCGCTGAATTTGAATGCCGCGCGCACTGGAGAAATATATAACGTGATCGATGTGGGAAATTTCCGCATGTTTGGTAACCAAATATCGCGCGCGGTCGTTCGAAAATACGATTTAAAGGTGAAGAGCGGAAACAACAGCTGCTTTAGAGTTATGAATTCTTTGGTAAATACTTGTTTTAGAAAGTTAATTACTCAGGTTATGATAATAAAGCTAGTTTATTTCTCGCGTGTCAGATGCAAAAAAAAAATCCTTTGCAGCGCAAAAGCGAGAGTTAGTAATAACGGTTGGAATGGTAGAAAATGTAGAAATTAATATAATCAGAGAATTGTGAGCTTTATATTCGTAGAAATGCTTGTGATGCAGGGAAAATGCTTTAATGTGCAGCGGAATTCATTTGACTGTCATTTAATATATTTGTAAAATCAGTGAAATATAATATTGAATTTTTTCATTTAAATTTCAAACGGGTATATAAGTTAATTAAAATTTAATGCAGCGGAATCCAGCTTAAAGTGTATATAGAGAACCATTACTTAATTGCCGGGAAGGTAACAAAAGCTACAATTTCGCACAAAAATTTAATCAGAGCTGCTGCTTGAAATTTACAGAGTTCCTTCGGCATAGCAAGCGGTGAAATATCTACTCTCACATGACAGCCTCACGTCTCATACGGCTAGATTATAATTTCACATTTGCGTCGTGCAATCTATTATAATAATTCATCGTAGCCTGACCAGTTTCGTGGCTTTTCTATACTGGCACAAGGGTATAATAGTGGCTTACTTGTATAGCAGACTGCTGCAAGAGTTTGCGGTCGAATGAATTCCGAAAACAAGTTTGCTATATATGGTGTGCGAACATTTCGATTATGTCGGCAAGTAGTTCACTTCATTATACTTACCGCATTTAGTGAATCATTTATTCGCCTTGCTAATGGATTAGCCTCGAGAGAAGCATAAACGGGTAAGATGCAAAGTGCTTTCCAAAATTGTTTGTGCACACCGTAATATTGAAGTCTAAGTTAAGCTTCATCGGCTCTATCCACGAAGTATCGATCATTTAATTTCTAAAATTTTAATTGTGTTAGCTAGATTCAAAGCTCTTCGCGCGTGTTCGTTTTCATTATTTTATATATTTATTTTTTATTTAAGTTTATGAGTATGACCAAAATATTTTCAATTTAAAAGTTTCTTAGTTATTAGTTTAAATTAAACTATGATAATATAAATTTTATAAATAAAATTATGAAATATTTTTTATACTATTTTAATTATTCAGTTTTTTTATACTTTTAAACTCGAGAATTAAATTTTGAAAATTCTATAAAATATATTAGATTAAACGGAAAGAATACAATAGTAAAATTACACTTTTAGTGAAGTAATAATTCCAGTTTTCCGAAAATGGAAATTCTACTCTTAAAAAAATGAAGATTCTACATTTGAAAATGGGAAAATTCTTCCGATATTTTTTAAAGTAATACGAACTTATGACTTCAGAATGATATGAATTGTCAAAAATGTAGAATTTACTGGTTATTTTTTCCGTGCAATCTAATGAGTTTAAAATCTAATATTACTTCGAAACTTATTTAAAACATCTTTTGTGGCGAAAATTGAAAAGTATATATCATATACGTATCGTAGCTATGTGCCTGGTAAATAGCGAAGGCACAGGTGTACAGGTATATATATTGAACTATTTTCATTCAGGGAACCTCCATGGATCAGAGATGATATCACGGTACAGAAACGAAAGTGATCGATTTTACTTTTCCACTTGAAATGTGCACGGTGGAGAGAGCAATGGATGTGAAAGCCCGAAGGAGGAGCCTGGAAACTACTTGAGCACCAGAAGAACGAAGCTTGAAATGTGCCTGATTTATTTGTGCATGCTACACCCGTTCTTTCTCGATCTTCTCGTAGCTGATTCTCTTTGCCTTACACCATTCCCTTAATTCAGTTTGATTCGTGAGCTTTAAGGCTTTGCCTCGAGGCTAAAGAGTAATTGTGTAGATAAGAAAACTGAATAAGATTCTATGGACATAAAGAATTAGTGAGTACAAGGTATGTGTTAATTAATTATCATATTAATGATAGTAATGATAATAAGTTATATAATTTCTTCAGCTAACGGTTTCTTAATATTTAAAGGCTTCGTATATTTGAAACTTATTTCGGGTTTTCCCGATATCAAATCTTTTAATAATTTGTACTTCACCTCACGTAACATGAACGAATAGCCATTATAATATGATTTCCATTGAAATTATAGGAACAAGGTGAAAAAGAGAAGCAAGCGGAAGAAGAAAAAGAATGGGATTGCCACTATCCATTTCCAATTTATTTTAAGTTATTTTGTGATTTTATTCCACTTGAGAATTTGTCTGCTTGATATATGTCAGGCTAGAAAAGCTTAGGATTTAATTTTGTGCTCAATATGGGCATTGATAAAAATGATTTTTAGATTTGTAGTTGAACACAACATACTCAATCGTTTCTTATACTTTCAGCACATAGATTATAAATATAAATAACTTTAAAAATATCTTATTTATTGCTAAACTAGATGTATTACTTTTCAAACGACGACCATTCCGTATATGAAAAAGTTCTTTTAATGGCTCATATAGTACCCCTATAAATTGATATTATTCTTAACAAACGTATTATACTTTGAAAACTTATGTCGTTACATAAAAGTAGATAGGAGCCTCATATTTTCCAATGAATTACGAGTGGAATGTTTTACAATATGAGCGTAATCAGTTAAGTACACCTGGGGTACCTTCCTTGTTAGTACCGTATATAGCGGACGCTCGCAGTCGACCTATTCTCGCGACGTATAGCGCAACTCCCGCTCTCGCGACACCTTACATTCTCCGTATATAACGTTTATACACATCGCTTCCATCGAGTCACTGAATTACCTCTCTCGCCTCCTCCCCCCTATACGAAATAACTCTATTTATATGTTAAACGTCGCGTCGTGCGAAAAGCAATTACCTTGGTGTAGTGGTATATACACTCATATTTTTTAGTATACGTATATCACCGTTCTATTACAGTTCACACGCGAATAGGCAGGACTGAAACGAGAAAGGATATAAAAACGAGCACCAAGTTGAGTGTTTTATCTGAATGACATTGTGAAATTCGCGCGAAATGCGCGTAAAGTATCGTATAGCAAAGGGTTTGATCCAGCTTCTGTCAAGGGATGCATGCTATACTCGTTCGCTGCGTGTGCTTCGAGGCGACGCGCAATTTCAGACTATATATGTGAAGACGCACTAAGAATCCGCAAGATGCCGGAAATCCCAATATCCCGGTTGGTTGGCATCACGGGTAGCTGTGAGGTAGGAGGAGGAGTCGCGATGGAATTCCGCGGGTCAGAACGAATGACGAGACTACTCTCCAAGGAGAGATGTCTTTTGTTGCTGGGAGACGATATGACAATTTTCTCTATCATATCGGTTTTTTCTTCTCTCTTTCTCGGCCCTCGATCCTTCGGATTTTCTCCGGCTTTATTTACTCTGGCAAAGAATGCAATTATTTTAGATGCCGATGGGCTAGAACAACAGCAAGGTTCTACTGTCAGTTGAAATGAAATAAGCAAAAGTATTCCGTTCATTATTTTCATTCCAATTTCTAATTAAATTGATCGGCTAGGGAGAGCAACTGGTTCTCATTTATTTTTCCTTCTTTCAATTATTCCAAAGGAAACGTTTCATTCAGCCTAAATACAAGTACCGATTATTTATAATTGTATATAATTACAAAACCTTTTGTAATTATATATAATCAGTTTTTGTTAGAATAATATTATTTTTTTATGTTAAAAATATTGTATTGTACTCATACTCGAATATAGGTAGAAAAATAATAAAGAAAAGTGTCTTGAATAATTGATTTTTCTATTTCGGGATAAAAATAGTTGCTAAAACAACTACAATAAAATTTGATGACATAGACAGAAGTAGAACGAATCAATATAAAAAGTTTTAAGTGTCTAATTCCAACTAAAATGTCTTATTGGTTAGTTTTGAACAGACGAAGTAAAACATAGAAAAGCTTTCCACGATTTCTTCATCGGACATATTACACTCCCCAAAGCTGCGTTAAAAATAAATGAACTCGCGAAAAAGTTTTTATGAAACCTTACTTCTTTGGCCTTAACAACTTTTTTCAACGTAATTCATCCACACGGGAATACGGTTTTAAAATTAAGAATATTTTAACACCACGTTTAACTAATATATCTAACAGTATTATTATCATAAATTCGATAAAAATTCAAATAAACGAATTATTTTTTAAAACATTATTTAAAAACTACTGCGTATAATCGTAAAAATCATCTTTGGAATAAAATAAAAAAATGGCGATGGAGACAATAGTAAATTTGCATTTATCGCTCTTTTCATTTATTTATTTTTTTTTTTTTTGTCAAACTAAAAAATCCGAAAGAGTTATGGTAGCACATCGATCATCCTTCATATTATATACAGCGAAAAAGGTCACGTAGGGTTTGTAATTCATCAGACTTCGTGCGCGTGCGGGAGCAAAAGAAATACGGCCGACGCGCAGATATAATAGCGACTGCAGTGAAATGATCCGTAAGCAAATAAGTGCCCGTGCAGAGCTTCAGTTGTCCCTTTCACGGTATTCTCGTTGTCACAATTTAAATCTGTAGTCAAACACAGCACATACACACGCTGGGAAAACTATACTTGCGAGGCAGCGACACACGCTTTAAGATTGATTTATATGCGTATGCAAAATATACAAGGGGGATTTTTCTCTAAAACGATGAAAAATAAAAAAACCATTTTTTATCCAAACTCACGGTTACTCGATCAGTTATTTGTGTCCAATTTATTTGAGATTGACGAATTCATTCCAGCTTTAATCGATTAAGTAGATACAGATAATTTTCACAGATTATTTAAGTGCTACAGTAGTTCAACACGTATTGTACTCGGCAGAACACGTATTTCTCGCGAAATTCTATCGAAATGAGATTTTTCAGAAAATACAATTAAAGAGTTAGGAATTGCAATATCACCTTGCTATATATCTCATAAAAAGTTCTGCGCAACTCAACAGACAAAGAACGGATTCCAGCGTTCTTCCACGAAACTGGAAAATTGAAAACTTGTGTTGTTTTTCTACATTTCACAGTTCATAAAGTGTCTCGTGCAATCGCCAAGTTCGTTAAAATCAGCAGCTAATGTAATAGACAATATAATCAAATCCAAGCAATGATTAAGACGCGAGCAAGTATGCGAAGTAGGAAAACTTGTGATCCGTTTACAGACGTGTCACTTCGAAATTATGCAAACATTGCATATATTCCAAATGTACTCTAGCAATCCCATCGATCCTGTCACACAGCACGACTGCTACACGCGACCCTCTCGCGACCCTTAAGGGAAATCAGGAAATCGTCACGCGCCGTGCAAGTTCAACAAAGCGTTGTTGCTCCTTTCGTAGACATTCGCAGATATACTGGATATATTCAGCCCGATGGAAAAGTTTAATCCCTCTCCTCTACTTGCCCAATTGGAAAAGTCAGAGGCCGAAAAATGTTACGCCACAGCGCGCTGAAAGAAGCTTTTAGAAAAATCAAGTATATAACGAGGACCCACGGCGAGTATGCGCCGGCACTTAGACTTAATCGATATCTGTCAAAGGTGAAAAATACTTTTGCGGAAGCGCGAGAAAATGCTGCGTTTGCTACCCTGTCGTTAACTTTGCCACGCTTTCCTATTAAGACGGTGCGCGGTCGTGACCTTAATTATTGGCTGACGCCTCTGAAGAAAATATCTTTGAAACTACCGACTTGATGTTGATTTTTTTTTTTAAATTCAATCTGTTATATTGCTATCTTTTTCTGTCGATATCTGCAGTAAATAAATTGAAAAACATTTCGATGAAAACAGCATTTTTGTGAATTGTAAATATGCAAGAAAATACTTCACTTGGTGAATTGCGATTCAAAACCAATTTCTTTTCAAATTTTTCAAATATATTGAAAAGAAATTTGATGTTTACAATCGTTATAGAGACTCAACTTTTATATTTAAAACCAAAGCATTAAATATTATTAATTTGTAAAAATTATATAAATTACATTTTACTGTTATCAGAAGAATTATTTTCTTATTTTTGCAAATATATACGCAAAGCTTCGCATTACGCAATTTATTCAATTATTTAATAATTACAATAGATTGACTAGAATTATTATGCAATATGAGTGAATTTATCTTCCGCAACCAATCCGTTATGTCGCATTAGAAACTGAATCATTATAATCGTATTTGACTTGAGCATTTGCAAACTGATTGATTTTTGGAAAACTGACAGAACTCGAACAATGCATATGCCTATAGTGATTATATCCTCCGAAATGCTTCTGTACGGAAGTACTAATGAAACAACTACCACCACTACTACACCAAATCAAACATCTCATTAGTATACCAACCGTCAGGTATTCAAGGTACTTAAACGGAGGTAGGAACGAAAATGCAGAAAATCACTAGAACACAACTACAGTCGAAAACGGTACATATACATATACGTCAAGTGAGAAATGAAAAAGCCTGCTCGCAGTTTAACGTATTTACGTGTGCATTATAAAGGCATTAAAGCTCTTGGCAGGGTAGGTGAAGGGCGACGAACGAATTCACTACCCACACATACACACATACACATATACGCATCCCCTCGACCTGTTAGTTCAAACCGGTAATTCGCATAAAGCTTCCTAATGTAAGTATGCTAGTGCGCTAGGTAGGAGTACGCGTTAGATGTACTCTACATTCGCTTCTAAAACGCGACGACGCGCGCGATGCCTCTCGGGGCATATATGGAGAGAGAGAGAGAGCGAGAGATATTGCCGTAACGATTCCGCGCTAGAACAGCTGTACGAAAGCTCTTGCTATAGGAGCGGTGGTAGTAGTAGTTGCTCGAAATACCAGAGACTCAAGCTACCACGCCTAATGCTTCCAGCAAACATCTTTCCATCAAAGAGCTGTAATCTCCCTCCTTCCCCTACCTCTGTCCTCGTTCGCTTTTGCATCTCTATTTCCTTCATATATATATATACGCGTATAAAGCGAAGAAGTCATTTGGTGTGTATTTGCATCATCATAATATCGTGTAGGGGTAATCTCGGTGTTTTTGATTGAGTTCGGCGATTGTTGGTCTCTCGCCGTTGCGCATAACGTGGCCTTGGGGACTTGCCCGTACCGCCTAGACACGTACATAATGATGGAAATGCGGGGGGATGAGAGGGAGGGAGACACGCGCGCGGACGAACACGCCATGTATATGATATAGTCCCCTCACGTCCGAATAAATATTTTCTCTATCGAGAAGGAAAAGCCTTCGGGATATATTCACCTTATTGGACGCGCGCGAATTCCTCGATTTCGCAAGCTGAGCCCCGTGCTTTAC
The DNA here is from genome assembly GCA_035583055.1 of Torymus tubicola. Taxonomy (NCBI): domain Eukaryota; kingdom Metazoa; phylum Arthropoda; class Insecta; order Hymenoptera; family Torymidae; genus Torymus; species Torymus tubicola. The sequence goes on from JAWWEQ010027614.1 coordinate 97,986, forward strand.
TCTCTATCGTTTAATTAAATGCATTATTGCTGTTTTTTCTCGAGGACTCGAGAGAGAGAGAGAGAGAGGGAGAGAGAAGAAAAAGGAAAGAAAAAAAATTTCTTTTCTTTTTTTTTTATTTGAACGCTGAAAAACGGTCGTGTTTAAGTGGCAAGCGGTAGAGCAGAAATTAAATTACCTTTATTTCAAAAGGCTCGTTTAATAGCGTATATATACGTATAGTGCCGAAATTTCGCGCTCTCAATTTTTCGGCTTGACGATATTTTTATACGCTCCTTTGGGACAATAAAAAATACGAGTTATTTGCGGCGGCTATATACCCTCATCGCGGGTAGGGATAAAATGCTTCTAGGTACCTGAAGAACGATGAGGCGCTAACAATTTGTTTCAGAAGCTTGCTCATATTGCATTGAAAAAGAACAAGCCTGGAAAAAAAGAAGATGTTTTTGCGGAATTGAAGATCGTAAAAGGTACACGCATTTGAGAATTCCAAATACATTCGCCTACTCTGTATGTATGTATGTTTGTATCTCTCAGTTTCGCCCCTTTTTCGCATATTTTTCACCGTTATCGAGATATTTGGGGTAAAAAGTAAGAATCATGAAGCCACCTAACGTTTGCCGACGAAAACTCGTGTAAATTTTGCATGAAACGTTTTTAGTGCAAATGTAAAAAATAGTCTGCTTCAGTTGAAATTTTCTTATTGATACGTTAATGTTATTTTCTATAAAGTTTAACCAGTTAACAGTAACATGGTTACGGGTATTTTGGTTTTTAATAAAATAATTCTAAAAATAAATGAAGTTAAAATATTGTTTCTTTAGTTATAAACGTAATTTAATTAATTCGCGATAAAAGGTACCGTCGAAAATATTAATAATGTTCTTATTTCGTTTTTCGTTCTGTGTTTAAGTAATTGCTTGTTTACATATTTATTGCTCGACCATCGTATTTTAGTATCTTACATCATTATTACAGGCATAAAAATAAAGTTTTTAATTAAATTTAAGTTCTAAACATGAAAATTTTCATAAACTTATAATGAAATACTAATTAATTAATACCATTGTCAGGGGTATAAATACCAATAATGTTTGTCCTAATTTAGCCGATAATTTTGTAACTACTCTTGAAGCTATTTCTAATATAGTGTATACGCTATGAAAGATACCGTCAATACCGGCCATGATGATATTCTGCTCTTACAACAAGATGTTCAGTCATTGTGTCAATGGTCAGTTGCTAATGGTTCTCAAGAAAATAGGCATTATTGGTGACTCCAACAGAGAGACCGTCTTACCTATCGATCCGAATGAACTCAATTCTTATTTTACAAACTGAAGTGAGAATGAATTAAATATCGAGGATGATAACGATTTCTCTGTTGGAGACTTCAATGAACCCATTGCCTCAGCATCCACTGGAGAAAAATTTGAATTTGTAAATCCACAGTCTGCGGACTTATTTGATATCCTCAAAACATACACCTCTTCTATTGGCATCAACTGTATTTCTTGTTGTAATCTAAAATATGGTTAGCCTGTAATAAGCAATATTATTTTAAATATTATTACCCTGTCTTTTATGACATGTATCTTTCCATCAAATTGGAAAAAATCGCTTATTAAACCTATTCCAAAAGTTAAAAATCCTTCCATGGCTTCAGACTTTCGACCCATCAGTTTGCTCTGCTCTAATATCGAAAGTAACGGAAAAAATTGCAGCGACTCAGATTATCAATTTTCTCGAGAAGCATAAACTTTTTGATCAATATCAGTCTGCCTATAGGAAAAATCATAGTACTCAGACTTCTATTATCAAACTCTTTGATAAGACCAGGTTATGGTGTTTTTCAATATCTCGAAAGCATTTGATAGGGTTATACATATTAAATTACATACGGTCCCAAGCCATTAAAATCTCTGAAGAGAATCTTCGACCTATTAAACTAGGTGTTCCACAAGGGTCGGTTCTCGGACCTCTCCTTTTTTCTATTTACATTATTTTTTCAGATTTACTCTTAGATTCTGCGGGTACAACATATTCGCTGACGACATCACGATTTTTAAGTCGCGCCATCCCAGAAATCTTAATTATGAAATAAAGAAGATCAATGAAGACATAGATAGAGTAGTCAAATGGCCCAAGCATATGGGCTAAACTTAAACAATAGCAAAACCAAGGTACTTGTTGTTGGGACGAATGCGAATATCTCCACTAAGGTTAACCTAGGAATAACATCCAAGATCAAAGTCGATGGAGTTGAGGTGCCTTTCTCAGAATCAGTTAAATATCTGGAAATTATCCTAACGCCTAATTTATCCTGGGAATTGGAAGTCAGACAAAGATCTAGAAAAATCTACGGAACTCTGCATCAGCTGAAAGTCACAAGACACATTCTTCCCAAGGGCATCTGAACAACTTCAATATCAACGTTAATCTATCCGATTATAGTCTACTGCAGCGCTGAAATTCATGATCTAACTGGTGACGAAGAAAGAGTACTTCAGAAGACCTTCAACTCGTGTATAAGATTTTTCCGTGATTTAAAGTTAAGGGATCATATCACATCTTATCTTGCCACTCTGGAATGGATAAAAATCAATTCAAGACGGAAATACTTCATGTCCACGCTCATTTACAAGATCCTACATACTAATTGTCCAGAATATTTATCAGAGCAACTTACTCTCCGGTCTAACACAGCAACAAGAACCCTCAGAATGGATCCCTTAATCATCGATGTACCTTTCTATAAAGCTGGATTTCAAAAAAAATAACTTTGCTGCGGAAGGCTCCAGAATTTGGAATGAGCTGCCTCAGGCAATTAGACTGGCACCAAACCTTCAGTCATTTAAGAGAATGGTTTACCAACATCTACTATTCTCTGAGGACTACAGTTGGTGAGATATAGATATACTGATGAACATTAAATCTTGTCTAAGGTGTTTTCCATGGTTTTTCCTTAGACCGCAATAAGGCGAATGCCGAGATTTCTGGAGACAAGCTACCATGGTCGTACAACGCTTATCTTGATGAAAACAAGAAGATCATTTCTCTTATTGTTTGTGTTATCTTTAGTTGCACATACAACTGCACTATCAAATTGTTAAATACTATGTATTTCTTGTTAAGTCCGCGCTTAAGGGGATATTTCCTAGAGCGTTAATAAATTATACTACAAACAAACAAAATATTATATCACTTAAGGGCTCTCAGCCCGTATAATAATAAATAAATAAATAAATAAATAAATAAATGAAAAAATCTTCCTTATTTACAATCCAAACTTTAATCACGTTTTGCATGTCTTTAAAAATATTCATCGTATAAATTGAAGTAATTTATTAAGCATTTACTGATGCAACTACGTTTAGCGAATTTCTTTAAACACTGGATTAAACAGCATTTCTGCTAATTTTAGCTAAAGTAATGAAAAAATTATTAAATGTAATAATTTGTTACTTCAAAAAACTGCTATTTTTGCATACATAAACTTAATTAGACTTTGCTTTCATTTGAAAGAAAGTAGTACTCCTATCATGTACACATCTCAAGATGAAGCGCTTCAAGCAAACATATTTATACCGAGATCTCTGCAGTTTTTTTCCTACTTTCTGGAATTTTTTGCAACTACTGGTTCCAGATGTATGGTCATGCATAAGCAACGGAACCAATCGACGAGTGTAGGTCGCTCAGACTGCGCTTTCTTAAAGCTCAAAACGTTGGCAAGCGTATTCAAAGTGCGCCCCCTTGTAAAATGTATAAGGTACAACACGCTTCCGCGTCGAAAAGCATTTCGCTCGGCGTAAATTGCAATTGCATGTGCTCTTCGCCTCCCTGCACACGGAGAGTCACTCGCAGGTGTCTGTGCGCTCACAAAAAGCAAAATAATGATAAATGATTCAGCTCTAACTACTGCTTGTTGCCGGTTAAGTGACGCGCAACATTTCTTCTTATGAGTTCAAGTAATAAAGATGTTTCCCTCGATATTGGTTTAATTAAAAACTCAGCATTGTGGATGCGCCCACTTTTTTAATTATCTAATATATACAAAACGCGGGAAGGGGTCAAAGGCATGAAAATATTTTCATTAGTTGGATAATTAAAAAAGTAAATCCAAACGAATGTTTAAAAACTGCAGTTAATCACAGACAATAGCAATTCCAAGCGAAAAGTTACAAAATCTATATATCACCGAAACTTTTAACTTTTGAGAGTTAATTGTTTTAATTTTCGCAACTTCGCGCCTGATAATTACATTGAAACGAATTACCGTAAGTTGAAATAATAATTCCGCAAAAAGAGCATTGCGAATGACTACCAAGTAAAGGGGTGAAAAAGCGCAATCTTCTCCGAGTCTTGCCACAAATTAAAAAATTTCTGAAGCATTAAATTGTTTAGCTCCTGTCCTTTTGTTTCATTCGCTGGGACCTTTAATAATTTTCAGGATATTGCGACGTTCTCGAGGTTATTCATTTTATGAAAATTCTTGCTTAAGCTGAAGCCGCGAATGCATGTCGGTGAATTCCGGCGCGGGCAATGCATGCTTGGGACACTTTTACATTTCGCTGAATCCGCGCTACAAGCTAAACAAAAAACGACAAAAACAGGATGGACAAATCGAAAAAAACGTTTCTCATTGATCGAAGAACTAAATCTTCAAGATTCTATTTAGAATATCGATTTTGTATTCTACCGTAGAACCATTTATTTTCAATCGAGACGCGCTTTTAGGCTTTCAGCGCTCTTCATTAACTCAAATCGCTCAATTTCTCTTGTAAGCACTACATCCCTGATAATATACTAAGCCAAATAGGAAATCGTGTGCTTTAAGCGAAATTCAAATTAATTGATTCTGTTTAACTCCTATTAGAGAAATCACGTTTGGTGATTGAATCTTCAGAGGTAAAGCGACTGAATATTATCTTATAACGATACTTCGTCTTCAACTTATACTGATAATATTTCTACAACTACTTGTCAATTAAATTATTAACGTAATCAGCATTAATTCCAAGATAATTATTAATTTCCACTTAATTAGAGAGTCAAATGTACATTATTTAAATATGTATGTAACTCGATAGTGGTTGTATAAAATCATAAATTATTTGCGTTTATTTTCGTAAAATCGTCATTGTCTTTGATAATTAATATTCTTCATCGTTACTATCCACTTAGACTGACACATCGACCCGCTTGTGCCCGAATTCCACTAATTCGTTAGCCGTAAATTCATTTAAGCGTAAGCTATGAAGTCTGAGATTCCTTATAAGACTTATAGGTCACAATTCCAGCTTTTACTGGAATATTCATCTTAAAACCGTAGTTATCAACATTATCATTTATCCCCCTTTCTATTTTAATATCCATATATCAGCTGAATACCAAAAGCTTATTAAATATCTACGTATAATGCGTGTAATATTTAGTCACGAAGTTTTATACTTTAATAATATTCATGTCTATATATATAGATATTATTCTATTGAATATTTTAATGTCTTCATAACTCTTTTTACTTTTATTCTGTACTATCTAGTATTAAAAAATAAAATATTTATTATATCTACAAAACATCGTTCTAGATTACTACTATTATTATTATTGATTACTAAGAAAGAGTATAAAAAAAGACATTTGTAATATTGCTCTTTTTACTTATTCCTTCATTATGTATACGTATAATGATGAATACTTATAAAGAATTAAGCAGCGAATTACCAACAGGTAGAAATAGCATTTGTTTTATAGTTATTGTCTCTTCTTAAAGGCTATTCTCCATTTGGGAAATTGCCTGGTTGTCCGGTGTATATAATTGAAAAGCTTCCTACACTACATAAATATTTTATCATAATCCGCCTTTATGTGGTTGCGAAATGTTGAAAAATTGCACAATTACGTCGTGCCTGTGATCGTAATTCATTTAGCCAGCCATAACTAAACACAGTATTTTACAACTGATATATAGAACGAATTGCCAAAAAAAAAATCTTAAGCTTTCTGTATATAAGAAAAATGAAAAGAGACTATGTCTAAGATATTTATCAAAGTGGATAGCGAAGAGAAACACCAAATTCATGAGTGATATGTGCAATATATCTTTCTCAATGTAAGCTGGGAGCTTAAGCAATGTTATGATTGGGAGTTTCTTTACATAACAGAAATTGGAAACATGCGCGTACTGGCAGTTCTTCTTTAAGGTTGATAGTAACGACACAAGTTAGAATGCTTACGACTAAATACTTAATTTTTTAGATTAAAGAAAAGATTTTTTTTAACTAGAGAGCTATACTATCGCTGCGTCCCTTGATGCACACAATCTACTTTCATTGATATCTTTTCAGTGACATATACGGTATAAATATAGGGAGAACAAGAGAAATTGCATTCTTAGAATATCATAACAAATAGCTTCAAAAGTAATTTTATAAGTATAAACTTATATAGAACTTAATTTAAAATAAATATTGAAATTTATAATAATTCATATAAGTATATGAGGTTGATAATGAAGAGTTTTTTTCAAAAAGATTAACATATTAACACTGTATCGAGTGTAACCTAGATTATTACTGGGTAAAGGTGAGTATAATATCCTTTAAATACTTCAGTTCACATAATGTAATGTGATTACCTAAAGTACATATGCTTACTGGTTAAAGCTATAGATATACAACCAATGTTCATTTCCTACATGCAAGGCAGATATGTGACTAAGCTTTTATATCAACAAGAACATATATTGTTACGAAACGAAATACTATCATTTATTTCAACGTTAATTTTCAAAATAAACTGAAATAAAGGATAAATATAGTTACTTAATTTTTGAATTCCATAAGAGAAAATATGTATACATATGTAAAAAAATAAATATCAAAATGTATTGATATTACGACCGAAAAAAAACGGTGTACACCCATTAATTAATTAATGTATTAATTATTGTATTTTGTTTTTTCGAAATAAAAAGTATGAAAAACATGTTTCAGAAATATGCAGTCACAATAAATAATATAATCGTAATAAAAATATAGAATCGACAATATTTTCCATTACTGTTAGACATTTCGATTATTGAATTTCATTTTTTATTATTATTTTCAAAATTAAAGGTTAAATAATTTTCAGCAAATACAAAAGTAAGAATTATTAAGACAAAACAAGGATTTTAATAAGAATTGTATACTCAGCTTATCATTAAAAAAAAAGATTAGCGAAATGTTACGAATGGAAGCTTCTTGAACTATTGATCACCTATTGATATAAAGTAATTACAGGCTCGCATTAATTAATTGGCATTGGGAAACTATAACAGTAATGTAATTAATTAACTACCTATTTAACTGACTATAATGCTATTTAAATCCAATAATCTGCCAGAGCGTGGCGTAGCCGAAGCTCGAAAATTCACCGATGTAATTCAAATCTTATTATTGAACTCGGAAAATGAATTTAAAAAATTTCATAAAATTAAGCGCACCCAGAGTATAGTACACAGTTATATACATATACCAGCGAGGCAATCTTCGACGAACGAATCTCCGAGTGCGCCAAGCAATTTTCACGCGTCATTGCCTCTAATTAATTGTATCTTTAATTGTAGGATTTCTGTCGTGTCTCTCTCTCTCTCTCTCCTCTCGCATCGCCGTGTGAACGCGAGAAAATTGAATCAAGCTAATTAACCGAGTCGCGCGCGATTTCTCTCGCCGTTTTAAATTACGAGCAGATACGTATTACGACGCTTTTTGCATGTGTATACACGAACACACACATATATATATATATATATATATATCTACTCAAATAAATTGCGCGCCGTCCAGCCGAGAAGTAGATTCTCGCTGCCGGCGGTGTAGAAACCGCGATGGGAGAGAACGAGAGGCGTATAATAAACGTGCTACCATCAGCTTCTTCCGTTGGGACATTACAGCGCAGTCTTTCGTAAGCTTCCCTTGCTAACTATATATATTCGTAGTGTTCTAATAATTTTCCAAAGATGCATTGTTCAGCCATTAATCGAGGTCTGGCGAAAGCGGAAAAAGAGTAAAAGAGCTAAGACTCGCTACGTTTGATATAAGTATGCCGTTGGTGCGTTCTCGCCGATCAATTTTCTTCGTTCGCGGATTTATGAAATCTTACTTCTCGCGAAAGCTCGCGCTCCGCGTGTCAATTTACAGCTGATATTACACGGCGCGCACTCTCTCTCTCTCTCTCTCTACTTCTCTCTTACTTCGTCTGATTTACGTCGACTACTTACCTTCAACCAGCGCTTGACGCGTGCTATTTTATTTTTGATTAAAAGCGCGAGTCTCTATGAAAAATGTAGCGTTGAATTGAATTTTAAGAATACATACATATATACTCTACGACTCGAGCAATGAGCAGAGTCTTTTTTTCCAACGTGTCAATTAATCTTGAGCGTAAAGTACCACACAAGTCTGGATTTTTTCATTGAAGATTTTATAATACAGCTCTTTTGTCTTTAAAATACATTGGAATTCTTTCATTGTGGTAGTATAGCGCAATATTCAAGCGAATATTAATCTTTAGCTATTTATAGAAAAAATTGTGAAATTTGAGAATACGACGGTAAAACAGTAGAGGAATAAATTGTTCGGACTTACATCCAAAGTAGTTGGGATGGAAAGATGAGAATAAAGATAGAAAGAAGAAAAAATCAAGTACTTTCTACAGTTTATAAAGTGAAATTTTCTCCTACTTCAGAAATTCAACCCTAAGAAGACTTGTAAAACGAATGTATAATTAATAGAAAGTTACGATTATGCACATAAATTGTCTGACATCTACGGATCAAAACTTAGACATAGAAGTTGTAAATGATTTTCTATTCTGTTTATTGAACGCATTAAATATTTATACATTAAAATCCAATATCTTGAAATATTTCTTTAAAAGTTATGTTGCATTGAAAAGGATTTCCTCTGTATTTCACATATTAGAAATGATTTATGGTATTAAATTGAGAAATCGATAAAAATTCCTATGAATTATGAGCCTTTGAATGCTTTCACGAATGTACAATACAAAGATAGTAAGATGTTGAGACTATACAGTAATGTTAATATGTGAAATATTACAATTTTTAAAGTTTCATATAAAGATCAGTGATTTCGAAAACATTTTCATTTAAATATTTATATGTATGTATAGCCTTAAAGGAAGAAAATTTGTAAATGTATGCTCAAGCTTATATAAAAGTGGCGTGGAACAACAAAATCTTTATTTTGGGAAAATATTTGCACGCGTAGTAGAGATTTTTACGACGCCCATAAAAGTAATGATCTTCAGGCTACAGGAAAGAAATTCGTGAAAGTTTAATGAAGGTCAGTAATGACTTCATGTGATTGAGTGCGAAACAAACAAACAACTTTGATATAAATATAGATTAGTGTTTCCAATATATATTAGTATTCTTCTAAATGTTTTACTAGGTCAAAAAGTGAGATCGATAAAGTTTCTACTGAGATATAAGAGTTTGAATTTTTTCATTGGCCAACGAATAATCTTATTCGTATATAGCTTTATAAAGTTATCCAATACTCACAGTTATTTTTGCAGAGAAATCATTACATTTTTTCTACACACAAATGTTGTTAAAGAAACTTTTCAATTACATTATTCATTAAAATAATTAAATTAAAAATAATTACTGATTATCTCTTTAAAACTAATTATTATTCTGTAATAGGATAATAGTAGTATAATTGATATTATATTATCACAATATAAATGTAATAATTCTATAAATTATTATTTCCGGTGTGTACCACTTCGATTTACGCTGTATAGACAGTTTTCTGATAGTCTATGGTGCTTATCATTATTTATGTGCTCTTATACACCAAGAAATCGTCCAAACTACTAAAATACTTATATTTATGATAGATTATCGGTTACGTCAAGAATGTTGTATAGCCAAAAATTCCGAAACAAAATTACATTTTATGGCTTTAATCAGTTTGCAACTTTTATTTATAATTTTTTTTTTCAAAAATTTTAGTGTAAATATAAACATTTACACACGGAAAAAAATCAGTAGATTCTACTTTCTTACGAAAGCTAAATCAACAGTTTCGTTCAAATGCTAAAATAGCGTTTTAAAATTAGTAGAATTAGCTTTCTTTACATTGAAAACAGATTTTAAAAGTAGTTTCTACTCTTACTTGCAAAAGTAAAATTAACTTTCTATTGTTATGTTAAAATAACTATTTAAACCGTAAAATCTACTGATTTTTTTTCCATGCAGTATCCTTTTACATCAAAGATATTTCTTCGTTTTATGAAAATATATAATTTCAAAATATTCGCATTTCGAAATTATCTGAATATATATCCACGTTGATGATTTTATTATTATGAAATTTTAAGTAAATATTAATTAATGGTTAAAATTAAAAATTTTTTTAGTATAATATTTCAAGTAAAATATTAATTTATCATAGCCTACTTATACTATATCGATTATGTAAAACTTTTATTGCATACTGCCATGTAGAAAAGGACGATGTGATATGATCATCGAGCTTATGTCGTGGGACTTGCTCGATGGCCTCTCGCATCTTCTTCTTATCATTATGCTGACGCGTCAGGACTCACATGTGCAGTCAAGCTGAGTCCCTGATAATACATAACGTAAAATTTTAAATATAAATATAAATATTTTTATTGGTAAATTATACAAATACTACATAATTATTTTCGAAACGATTTTAATATTGACAGCCGTGAATATAGGTTTTGGTAAAAGAACATACTGTTTTAGCAGTTTCTCGATTTTAATATTATTTCTTGAACCATATTGCTTAGATTATTTTAATAATGTGCCAATGAAGTGAAATTTCCAAATGAAATCGAAATGCAATAAAGTACATGTTAAACCCAGATTAAATGATGCAGTAGCTCTTACAAAGTATGACACAATATCAATATTTGGCTACTGTTCAACAAAAAAGATATACATATTCGACTTCATTTATATAGGTTGTAAACTTAACTTCGGATAAAATTTCACTTACGCAATATTAAATAAATTATTCATTAAAAAAGAGAAAAAGTACAAAATGAATGCATTAACGTGTATTTAGCAATATTACTGTAAAATAATAGGTCAAACATATTTCATGATAGAACGGAAACACGATTATTGATCAAATCAAAACCTTGCGAGATGTATATTATAACATTTTGAACACGAAAATCTGATACGCCCTTCGAATATAGGCGTGATGTATCTATAGATGATACTTTTCGAAGTGTTGGATGTTTCCATTTTGTGGGGCAACATTAAACCACTAGAGGGATCGAATTCTCCCAGCGTAGCGCATCCGGACTACTACTCAACGGCTGAAGCACGTTCTCTCTCTCTCTCTCTCTCCTTTCCCCCTCCTATATTACTGCTACTTCTCCCGTAAAGTATCTGTCCGATACAGACGCGATGAAGCCCACGCATAAACTTTATGAGCTCTTTGACAGATGTGACTAAACGGTATCATTTGCAACGCCACGTGTCCAATAAATAACAGCAAGATGCTTTTGATTATGCTCCTACGCGAGAAGTGCCGAAAAATATGCATGTTCATCCCTGATTTTCGTTGCTCTCTTGAATTGATATGCTGTTCTCGTTATATATTCCGCTGCGATGCATTTTCATGAAAAAAAAATTTTTTTTGAAAAATGATCGTGACGATGCGTATCTACGTCACATTGTGACGGACGCAAACAGACAAGCTGGCTGAGCGACGAGCGATGCAGTAGGAGCTGCACGCGAGAGACACGTGACAAGGAAAGGAAAAGTATGCAAATCTCCAACTAGCACGGAGTGTATAGAAAAGAGAGATAAATACATAGATAGATAGATAGATAATTATATTAGAACTATGGACCTGTGGTCCAGTATAGTAACGGCGAGGCTGGGCGTTACAGAGTAAAAAATACATTTGCAGGTGTAAAATTAACATATTATATAAAAGTTAAAACCAAAAGCCAGTAAAATATAAAATAAGTAATTAAATAAATATAATATAAACAAAGCGGCCAGACGAAAATACATTGAATAGAAATAAATAATACAAAAATAACTGAACGCAAAGTAAATTTCAAGTATGTGCATTGGATGGTCACAGAGTGTAGATAAGACGCACGCAGTAAAAATACAAGTAATACAAATTAGTTCGCAAGGAGTGTTTTCTGATAAGTCGCAAAAGGCAACGGTACAGAGTCTCTTTAAAGACAAGACGTGCGTAATGAGAGCAGCACCAATCGTGAATGACTCTCTGTAACAGTCCGTACGCGGTGTAAAGTAGTTGAGTTCTAGATTGGAGCATCTCTTCGATCCGATTTTACCGGACTCGTTTTTTTTTACCGGACTTTTACCCGACACTAGAGAGAATGAGGGGGGGGGGAGGTAAACAGAGAGAAGAATGATTAGATTGATGAATGATAGACGATGGAGAGTCAGTCGCGCCGGGGAGCTGATAGCCCGATTTCAAGAAGTGCGAGGCGGCTCGCCCGGTGGGAGATCGGGTAGTGCTCGGTAAACCAAGGTTCCACGACTGGCAGCGGATCCGCCTGAAGCGACCAGGAAGATCTTGCACTAGCGACGGTTCCCCGACACTCGATCCCTCACGGCCAGGCAAGGACCGAAAGCAGACGGAAACCGAAGTCCTCTTGCTTTCGGCATTCCCCGACGCGCCGGAGAACCAACGCCGGATCAGACAGTCACTGGAGGAGTACTCGAGACGACGCACCTGCGGTAGATGGCCGACGGAGAAAACCAGCTGCCCGCGTTGATCGGCGGTCTTACACGAGGGACTACTCACAGTGGAAATCACTTGAGCAGGGTAGGTTGAAATCAATTTCATATTTGTGAAATCATTGAAATCATTATGAATCGCTAATCGCATTATGTGCAGAAAACAAAACTTTCTTTACTAGCACCTGTAACCTTTGAATCGTAAATTCATTTCGATTTTCGACA
>JAWWEQ010027615.1:0-24571 GCA_035583055.1 Torymus tubicola
GCTAAGAAGTATAAAGAATTCAAATTCTAAATTCGATATTATTTTTTTATTCAAGCGTCTTTTTGTATTATAAATTAAGATTATTTAATTATAGTTTGTAAATAAACAAAAAGTTCCACAAAAAATATTCTTTGACTTTTTGTTAACTGTTAATTGCAGTCCCTAAATTGTTGTGAAATCATAGTTTTCTAGAAAATCTGAATTCCTCCACAGTAAAAAGTAGACAATGATAAATATGTATATTTTATGATATAAAATATATATATATATATATATATATATTTTATGATGTGCACCTTGTGTGCTGATGAAGTTTCGCCCATACATTACGGATATATTGTATATTTACACAGTACCGAGTTGTGTGTGTGTGTGTGTGTGTGTGTGTATGTATATTTATATATATATACACACGCTTTTCTTTTCTCTCACCGAAGCCCGCGCGCTACTTAAATAGCGAACGCCGAACACTCGAACAGGTTTCAAAAACCCATCGTTAATATAGTGCGTGCGCGGGGTGTTTTCTCCGTATCGCCGCAACATTATTAACTCTTAAATAATCAGTTGATTATGAGTGGAGTACGGACCTGATACCGTATAATATCGTTGCCGACGTAAATCTTTTCATATATGAGAATACAATTCCCACGAAAGAAAGAGACAGACATATATAGATTGTTATAGGTTAGCGACACTGCAGAGTCGCGATGAATCTCGGGACACACCGTCTGCTCTGACCTTCTTGACGAAAATAACGGCTTACGACGGGCTTACACGAACGAATGCGAAATAGAAACTGATTTTGATACTTCTCGACCAGCGCGACTGATTATCACAGTTTTGAGTAGGTTAGGTTAAATTCTAAGCTTTATGTCAATTTCAGATGGGCTTTACATTTAGTGGAATTGATTTGTATTGTAATATCTAGATGTATGGAATATAAGTGTTGCTATACGTCGATTGACTGTGTTCGGTTGCGTAAAGTTTTTTTTTATTGTTTTAGTTTCTCGCAGTTTGAAGAAGCAAGCTATTAAAGTGGGAAGACAATTTTCAGATACATACATAAGAATCGAAAATGGTTGTGGGAGTGTTTCCTGCTCTAAAATTGGGTGTTCTTTTTATTAAACAAATCAGCAAGCCACTTGCCAAAATTATAGTTACTCAAGCCAAAAACCATCCTGTTTTCAGAACATATTTCATTATTCCTCCTGCTCAGTGTATGTATGAACATACCTTTATCATACTTAATGTACAATGCAATTTATTAAATTAATTTGATTTTTTACAGTTTATCACTGGGCAGAAGTCAAAGCCAAAATGTATTTAATGAATCTAGGCAAACCGACAAAAGTTTCTAAGCTTAATGAACAAATGGCCATTGAACTTGGTGCTAGTTTAATGGGCGAAATTATAATCTTTGGTGTAGCTGGTGGGTGTTTGGTATTAGAATATAATCGACAAGTAGCTAAAGAAACTAAGAAAGAGGAAATAAGGCAAATGCAGCTAGAGAAATTTACCGATGATATACAGGCACTATATGACAAAACTCTAAAACAAGAGGCAGAACTTGAATATCTTCGTAATTCACTGAATGAATTGGCAAAAAAAACCAAAACTAAACTTCCTGAAAAAAAGGAAGAGTCTGATAATAGAACTAATACTGTAGAAGAAAAACAAAATATTCTTAATCAAGCTATATCATACTACGAAACTGAAGTAAAGAAAAAGGAAAAACCAAGTTAATGAGAAATGTTTAAAGGCAAGTGACTTTTACAAAAAAAGCTGCAATTCTCAAACTGCTTACTGAATGCAACATAAACATACTGTTATGAAAGGCAGGTTATTTTATAAAATGATAATTAATGTATTTTATAGAAACTGTATCCAGTTTTGTCACTACTTTCACTTGTACATAAATTGTGTTAATCTAAATATTGTACATTATGCAGAGCGATGTGACTTCATAGAGACATGATGTATATAGGTACCTATTATCATTGAAATTTAGAAAGTCATTGTTTACTTTTAGTTCTGGATTTTGCACTTTTTGCATTAAATTTAATTATCATAGAACTAGTCAAAAAAACATGTTATATTGTTTTATTTAAGAATAAGATAGCATTATTATCATTAATAATTTATCATTTCTTGAATTCCATGAATTTTATGTCACTTGCCTTTTAAGACTTTGAGTTGTAAAATCAATAATTTTTTTTAGGATTAAAATAATTGTGAAATTTGATTAAAATTGTACTTGCTGGCAAGTAACTGAAAAGGCTGATGAGAATGACTTTTACGTTTTATAGTAAACAAAAAGTTATTAAAAACGTGATAAACATCAATTTTATTTTTATTTTTCTTAAATCCTCTTTAATCATAAAAAACCAAAATCTACATGACAAATTTACTTCTTTTTTTAAATTATTTTCAGCGATACAATTTTTATTATCATATATTTATAGAAAACAGTCAATGTATGATTTTGTGTGTACAAATCATTTAAATAAAGTAATAAGATGTACCTTACCTACATAGATGGATCTATGGAAATTTTACTAGTTTCCTATTTTTTTTATGTCAACCATTCTTGTTGGTTCATATTTGGAATTCATAGTAGATTGTGCACCTAGGGAGTAAACCTTCGCCTTCGGTTCGGGCGACAATTATATATGCAATTTGAGACATTCTTTACTTACTCCCGTGGTGCATATACTAATTTTCTCCATAATTTCAAAATATTTCTTGAATAATAAATTTAGTATGAAAATAGCTTAATTAGAAAAGAAAATGCTATTTCAAACTAGGATGAGATGTTTAGCATGAGTAACAGCTTTGGCCGCTTTCGATCATGTACATAATATGCTGCAAACACTTCAGCCGAGTTTGAAATAGTTAATTATCTTCAGGTATGCCGTATTTTTTTAAGAAGACCTGCGATACGGACTTTTTGTGCATGGATTTACACAATATTATATATATATATATTTCGGTAATATTAAATCGCCAGCTGTTCTAGGAAGGAATAATATTATTTCCTACTTTTTCAAAACACAGTTAAAAGGCGCGTTTTTCTATTCAATTTATAGACCAAAAAGATTTATTTCAAATTGCGTAATAATAAGACGGTGAAGTCGAAAATTATTGCCGCATGTAGATTCACTGACCGAGGGTCGACTTTATTCTCGTATTACATAATATGTTCTTCTCAGCTTCACAGAAAACTGTAAGAAACCGTAGACAACCGTAAGAAATTATTGGTTTTCGTACAAATTAATTATAGTTTTATACCTTTTTTATTTACATTTTCGTACGATTTTCTACTTTTTTATAAGGTTTCTAAATATTCTTAAAATTGTCAATAAAAACTTAAATGTAGGAAAAGATAAAAAGGGTACTAATGATAGAGCGCATGAAAATGTAAGAAAGGGTAAAAAATACGTTTAAAAACTTAGATTTTCGTAATTTTTATAAAATTTTACCGATTGCCTATACATTTTCGTACATGTATGTATGAATAATTGTTACCTATATATACTTTCATACATTTTACTACAATTCATAAATTTTTTACATATTAAATTTTGTGTATAAATATAGGAAATCGTACGAAATTGTTCAAAGTAGTATATAAAATAACCAACTATAGAAATAAACTATACAAAACTGTAGGAAGTTGTACAACTTCGATAACCAACACTTTTGTAGGATTTTAGTATTTTTAAGATTTGCTATATATTTTTAATACCACGCTTCCTGCGCAAAGTGCGTTTTTGTGATCGACTAAAAACGTTCTCGCAAAATCGAGCATTGTATACATCGTATGGAAAAATATAATTCAATACATGAGTGAGAAGGTGATTTCATCTCGTGTGGCCTTTTCACATAGTATCGAAGTAGTACTATTTTCCATTCGCTTTTCAGGCAATGAAATGACTATTCCCACATACTGTTTCAACGAAATTATCATGAAATATTTTACAGAAACCTTTCCACAAACTTCCCACAATATAACTGAAAGTATGCATAAAATGTTTTATGTAAAATTATATGAAACATTACACCAATGTTTTTAGTAATATCTGATGAAAGATTTGAAGTACGGCAACTTCAAAATAACGTTTCGTAAAATATTGCGATAAGTTTTTGAAAAGGTTTACGAAAGATTTTTTGAAATATTAATTTGTTCGCATATTGCACTTTCCGATAGATAATTCAGAAAAGGTTTCAAGGAGGGCTCTAAAAAAAATTTATTTTTACATTTTTTAAGCCATTTGTACAACCTTTAATAAAACGGCAATATGTTTTATCTTTCAAATAGAATTTCTGAAAAAATACTGCTTAAAACAGACAAATTTAACAAGAAAATGCTTTCGTTATTGTAGAAATGGTTAAGATAGTTTAACTCTTTTCTCGGAAAAAATTTTAGAACCGACAAAATAAAATACAGTGATGATGCCGGTATGGTAGGAATTTATGCGCTACTCGAATTAAAAAGTATTTTATGAAATTTTATTTGTAACCAAGCTTAAAAATAAGCGCATTTTATTGAGTTTGAAAAGTCCGAGTATATAATAATATTAAAATCTATATTTTACTTTTATTTAGCAAAATCCAACAATTGAGCCAATCCATTTTTATTTCTGACAATGTAAACAAGCCCAAAAGTACACGTATGATGTAGTCGGTGAACTGCTATCATAACATATTGAGGGACATAACCTTCAAAGTGCGACTAAACAACTACATGCGGCACTTGACGTTTTAGATTGTTACAATAAAGTTGGTGTCATTTCCTGTGTATACATATTTTTAAATTGTAAAAATGGTTTCCGTATTAAATACGGTGGACACTGGTCATGAGGATATGATCCATGACGCGGAGATGGATTATTATGGGCTAAGGTTAGCTACGTGTTCAAGTGATCATTCCGTAAAGATTTTCGATTTGAAGAATGGTTCGCAAAGTTTGGCTGCGGAACTAAAAGGGCACGTCGGTCCAGTCTGGCAAGTGGCCTGGGCCCATCCAAAATTTGGCAATCTTCTCGCGTCTTGCAGTTATGACAGGTATGACTTCAAAATCATGTATAAAGTATTGATTATGTTTATGTAAATAGTTGGCATTCTTTGACATATTTTAATTTTGTTTATATAGCAGTATAACAACTCCTGTTTTAACTATAATAGATTAGTTTTAATCTTTTGAAACGTGAAATTTAAATAATTTTATTTAGTGTTTTCTCCAATATTATTCCAATGTTAATTCAGCCAGTTTATGCAAAATCTTAAAAAAACATTGAAACTTTTGTTCTGAATTTTTACTTTTATAGTTTTTCAAAATTTCTCAACATTTTTAATTTATTACATGAAGAAGTAAGAAGTCAAAAAAATATTATGCAGATATAGTAACCATAAATCTTTTATATAGAGTAACGGTATTTGTGCAACAGAAATACAGTGCATTAATTCAGAGAATAAGTTCCAAAATACCTCAGGGTGATGTTCTGTATAGACATCTGATGAAATATCTGATGAGAGAAATTATATTATTACTTTATGTACATAAATATATTGCACAAATAACAGATACATTTTATATTTTGGTATAACTGTGGTTTCTATTTAACATTATAAGTGATTGTATTTTGTAATATTATAAATTATTTAATCTTTAAAACTTACAATAAAAAAATTTGATTTTACAGAAAGGTTATTATATGGAAAGAGCTCAATGAATGGGTAAAAATATATGAACACACTGTTCACGATTCTTCAGTCAATTCTATAGCATGGGCACCTCATGACTTTGGATTAATTCTTGCATGTGGCAGTTCTGATGGTTCAATTTCCATTTTGGTTAATAATGGGGACAGTTGGGAAACACAAAAAATTCCCAATGCACACACTATTGGATGCAACTCAGTTTCGTGGTGTCCTGCTACAGAACCAGTTTTTGATTCTTTCTCACAACAAAGATCACCTGTTAAAAGACTAGCTACATCTGGTTGTGACAACCTAGTTAAAATTTGGAAAGAAGAAGGGGACAGGTGGATTGAAGAAACTAAATTAGAAGCTCATAGTGACTGGGTAAGTTTTTATAAAATCATAATAAAACATTTTGATATTGTTCGTGTAAATACTAGAAGAAACAAAAATAGGAAATATTATTTAATCAATATTCAAAATGTAATTAATTAATTTCATTGCTTGAAATTGAGGTGGTGACCGATAATATATTTTGTCAAACCTTTTTATAAAATAATAGTATATTATGTACCGTGGGAGAAAAAAACTTGGACAGTCTGTATCTTGTGTAAATTGTCACCAGAGTCGAAGGCAAGGACGAGATGTGGACTGTCCGATTTTACTCCCGTGGAGCGTATACTATTTTTCCTCCCATCGAGGCCGAAAATGCGATATTCCCGTTTCGGAGCCGGACGGGAATGTGGTCCTTTCGGCCCGGCGGAAGGAAAAATTAATATTATAATTGTGCGTCAAAGGAAGAAAATGAGTTGTTTCAAGCAAGAGCCAGATATTAACCTTGAATCAATGGCAAGTGCATGAGAAGCACCTCACAGATTTTCTTGCCATGTTTCACATTTGCTTTTTTTTAATAAGGGCATAGTACAGTTTGTCTTATATGCATGAAACTTGAATAAATGATTATACCTTTTATATCATGCAGAACTCAGTTAATAAATACTACTTTCGTTTTTTTGAAGCAAGCTAGAAATACGTGATTTTTAAATTAAACTTACAAATGTAGAATATTAGTTCCATGTTTGTATAAAAAATATTTTTATTTTATTTTATTTTAAATATTAAATGGACTAAAGCACTTAAATATATAACAAGTAGCAAAATTATGTTAGTAAGAGAATATAAATAAATTATAAATTATAGTACCTTAAAGTCTATAAACATGATCTAGTGCTCTGAAATGTACTGGGTGTTGTAATATATAACATAATAATTCAATTTTTTTTAACCATTGTAGGTACGTGATGTAGCATGGGCTCCATCAATTGGTTCTTCAAGAACAGCACTTGCATCCTGCTCCCAAGATCGTCGAGTCATAATATGGACATCAACTGACTATATTAGTTGGACACCAAATATTTTGAAGGTTTTTGATGATGTGGTATGGAATGTTAGCTGGTCCCTTACTGGTGGAATTCTAGCAGTCAGTGGTGGGGATAATAAAGTTTCTCTGTGGCGTGAAAATCCAGAAGGACAGTGGATATGTATATCTGAATTAAATAAAGGCCAAGGAAATATAAATAATCCAGATCAACGAGCTCTTTAAAAGAAAGTTTTTATTAAATTTAGCAAAAAGAACTGTTTTATAAATTCATATGTTACATAAGTAATTTGATTAAATATAAGTTTATATACACATTACTGAAAACAAGTTTATTTTTCTCTTTTTATTTTATAAAAAATAAAAAAACAATTAGTCTTGTGTGTACAGAGACGCAGTAAAAACAATGTCCCTTTTTATTTTAGTAGATGCTTCCTCCATTTTTTCTTTAAGAGCAGGATGCCCAATAATAATTGCAGCATTCTTGACATACTGTAGAGTTTCATTCAATTGTTGAATGCATCTTACAATAATTCCTTCTTGGATATCAGTAAGATCCATTATTTTTGCAAATGACTTAGCACGAGCCCATTCATAAACTACTCTTATTAATTGAAAACTTGGCTGTGCTATTGGTTCTAAGTCATGCCTTTTTTCTATTTCAACCAATCTCTTGTAAACTCGAGTCATTTCTTTCTTTAACTGGAAAAAGTGAAAGACTTATGAATAGAAAGTAAATATAAACAAATCAACTATAATAATTTATTCAATACAAACCTCATTTAGTCTTGGAATTTCTTCTTCTTTGTTATCTTCATTGCTTTTATGCTGAAAGACTAAAGATGATAGCATTGCAGCAATTTCCTCTGGCTGCCAATTAGTTAAAACATTGTCAAGTACTAATTCAGTTAAAAATATTTCGTAAGTTCCCATTTCAAGAGCAACCCGTCCTTTTAATGTTACTGTAAATTAAGAGTACGTAAGTATATTGCAAATACGTTTTAAAATATTTTAATCTATTTTAATACAAGTATAAAAATGAACATTTAATATTCATGTTATTTTGCTTAATATTATTTAGTTGAAACATGAATTAGAATTAAAAGTTTTTAATGAAAAGTATATGGTCTCACCTCGATCTTCATTATCAATATATTTTAATTCTCGAAGTACACTTATTCTGCTTTCATACTCTGAATAATTTGATAAGGATTCGTCACTAAGTTTTTTTGAGAATTCCTGTTTTTTCAGTTCTAATTCTTTATATTCAAATACTTTATCAAAATCTTCGTCAAAGTTGGGGTTATCATATATTTTATTTTTTACTGTATTAATCAACCTTCCTGATTCATGTAATTGAATACTTTTTCTTTGTAGTTCAAAATCAGTTAATTTTAATTCTAAATAGGGTTGTATTACAGCCGGATTCTTTTGAACTTCATTAGATATATTAATTAATTCCTGCAAAGCTGCTTGACAAGATTGACCAGGAGGTGCATCCCTGTAAAAATAAATAATTTTAAATTAAATATATATTTATAAAATTGACTGATGAAATATTTTGTGAACCTACTTGAATCTAGGTATTTGTCTTTTTTCCCAATCATTTAATATAAGTTTACAATTAACATTTGCAACAACATTTGTTACTTCTATAATTGATGATCCAGGTACAATTATGACTTCGTGAGTTGCATTTTCTTCAGGTACATAAAATTTCCTTTTAGTTAAACTTACAATATCATACCACACATTTGATCTCTTATTAGTTTTTGCTTCTTCTTCTTCTATCACACTTGTCAGTACAAAAATTTTGTACAATATTTCTTTAGTTTTTTTTTGACTTCCAAGAAAAATACCTAATTTGTTAAAATGGTGTTCATGAGAGATAAGTAATATTCTGCCTTCTACTAATGCTTTCACAACCTTCTTTGTTTCTAACATATACGGTCTCAAATCTTTCCATAATTCCAAGTAATTTTTTGCTAGGTCATAAAATAGTTCCAAGTCTTGTTGATGTTCAGCTAGTGGTGGTATTTTATTCATTTGTTCTATTATTTTTTCTAATTCTTTTTTATTTTTTTCTTGATTAGAAAGAGTATTCATTTCTTTGAAAGACCGGCGCATCATGTCACCAACAGAAATAGCCTCAGTAAGACGTTTTAAATGTAGTACCATAGGGTAAGTCACTTTGAATTTTGATTCTATTTTTTGTGGAGCTCCAAGAGTCATGAATTTTAAATCCTTCTCACAAGGTACTTTATGTTTACAAAGAATTATTACATCTCCAGTCTTATCATGACCACGACGACCAGCACGACCAGCCATTTGAATATACTCAGTGGGGAGCAAATTACGAAAAGAACTACCATCATGCTTTTCTACTGAATCAAATACAACTGTTTTTGCTGGCATATTTACTCCCATAGCAAATGTTTCCGTTGCAAATAACACCTACAAACAAAATTGAGCTTAATATAGCTATTAAATTATTTAGTCTCTAAAATTTATTTATTAAGTTGTTTTACCTTTACAATTCCTTTCTGAAAAAGCATTTCAACTATTTCTTTTAAAATAGGTAAAATACCACTGTGATGAACTCCAATGCCCAATCTTAATAATTTCTGCATTTTTATAACTTGAGGTAATTGAGAATCTGTACCTTTCAAGTGTTTAATCGATTTTTTAAAAAAATCTTTTACAAACATTTGTTGTTCATGTGTAAGTAAACTTTCTGTGAACGCATCCACAGTTTTATCACACCTGTTTCTTGAAAGACAAAAGACTACAACTGGTAGTTTATCCTACAATAAGAAGATATTATTAAACAAAATTATTTTTATAAAAATAACGAATTTGTTTTCTTTACAGTAGTTTGGAGGTGTTCCAATAGAGCTAGCCACATTCTTTTATCTTTCACTGTTATCATACTAGCTTTTATTTTGTCTTCTATAGCATATTCTTCCTCTTTTGATGCCATCACTTCGCTTACAGCTTGTTCAGCACTTGCATTTTTCAGTACACTAGTAGTAGGTTTTACTACTAATGAAGGCTTCTGTTTAGCATGTTGATATTTTGTATGCTGAATTTTTATCTGCTTTGCTAATGCTTCTTTTTTAGCTTCTTTTGCCTCTTCAATACTATACACATTTTATTAGTTTATTTTCAATTTAATTTTAGGCAGATAAAAAATTATTTTATTAAAAAATAAATATTACCTATTTCTTCGAAATCCACCATCTTTGTCCACCAAGAGAAATAATTGATCTTTTGACTTTTTATCATAGCCAGTATAAAGATAGTGCTGGAGAGGCACAGGTCTCTTTAATGTACTTATAACACATATTTTTCTTTTTTTTATTTGCCCAACCCAGTGAGCAAATTCAATTGGATTTGGAACTGTTGCAGATAACATAACAATATTTGCTGTTGGTGGTAACAATATAATAACTTCTTCCCAAACATGCCCACGCTAAAACATGAATAAAAATATTCATTTGTTTATTTTCATTCTAAGAATGGTATTGGGGTATAAAATTGTACTATCAATATAATTACTTACATCCTCATTATTTATATAATGTACTTCATCAAAAACAACATACTCCACATCTCTTATGACTTCAGATGCACAGTACAACATTGATTTTAAAATTTCTGTAGTCATTATAAGACATGTTGCTGTTGGATTAATTTGTAAATCTCCAGTAATAAGACCAACATTATCAAATTTCTCTTTAAATTCTCTGAATTTTTGATTGGATAGTGCTTTTATAGGAGATGTGTAAATAGTTCTGAAACATATTTGTAAATTATTATAGTAAATTTTTAAATTTATAAAATACTTTGTACGTAATAATATACCTTGTCATGTTTTTCTGACTCATGGCTATAGCATATTCAGCAATTGTTGTTTTTCCAGCAGATGTGTGAGCCGCAACAAATACATCACATTGTTCCTCTAATTTAAGAATAGCCTGTTTTTGGAAATTATCAAGCTCATAAGGGAATATCATAGCAGGCTCTGGAATCTTTTTATCGAAATCAAATACTGGAACCATAATATCTATTTGTTCAGCCCATTTTGTCTTCTGATTGGATTTTGGAGCTTCTGATATTTTAAGTACAGGTATTTTTCTTTGTTTGAAAGGTTCAATAAGTTCATCAATATTTGGCATGCTAATATCCCCAGATTGTTTATTATTATTTGCACATATTTTATTTTCTTCATTTTCTTTCGGTTTAGACCAGAAGGCCAAAGATCGTCCTTCTTCATCTATGATTGACTTCAAATTAATATTTTCAAGCGGATTTTCTACTTCTGCCTCTAAATATTTAGTTGAATCTCCAAAACTCTTAGGTGTACATTTATCAGGCATGAATTCAATACCATCTTGAAAACTTTTAGGTATTGTTTTTAAATTGTTTTCGAAATCTACTTCAGTTTCTGTAATTATAATTTTTTGCTGTGGTTCATCAAATCCACCAGGCCAGAACAAAAAGTTACTAGAATTTCCTGTATAATAAAATTAAAATACTGTTTAAAGTATAAAAAAAAGTTTTATTGTGTTGAAAAAGTATTTAATGATAAGAAATAAACTTTGAATATTAATTATATCTTTTAATAAAGATATAATTTTTTAATAAATCAAAATATACCTTTGACACCTTCAGCAGCAGGATCAGGTGCTCGAGACATTGACATAGAATTTCTCACAGTTTCTCCTATGTTCGGTAGAGAAACTTCTTGCAGTTCTCCAATACGACCAGTTATAGGATCTCTTTCATATTTAAGTGTTGTACTAGCAGGAGATAAATCTGCTTTTAAAAGAGATAAAATATGTGGTTCCCTTTCCCAATATTGTTGTACTTTATCCAATTGATGTATTGGTAATTTTTCTGGGAATACAATGTATTCTTTTAATTCAGTTTTAATGTCTGGTAATATTGGTGGTGGACCATAAGGTAACTGAAAAATTAGCATAATTAATTTAAATATTAACTTTGTATATTATATTTTAAGTGCTGCTTTTACCTCCAAAAAATCTTTCTCATCAGGATCCATTATGAAATTTGTAATTATTAGTAAAGTTTTATTGTATTGTACCAAGTATTTATCACAGTTCAATTCACAGCATGGGATTTAAATTTTTAAAGCTTAGGAAATAAACAAAAAATATATGATTCAAAAAATAAAGCTTCCCCTATGAATCTGCTTCACATAGGTAACTTTTTTCGACGAATTTCTTTCAGCAGTCCAACTTCGCAGGCTGCCCAATGTTTTGCACATCACAAAGAGGATCTTACATTATATATATATATATGCACATTTGCCGAATTCCAACTATTACATGCACTACACACTCTACCGCCAACCGCGGACCGCCTCAATGTGGGTACGCATGTGTCTTATGTTTACGTTTACCAAAATAATAAAGTGAAGTCTTTCTACAATTGTGTGGGCTCTTTATATATTTTTTTGCGATGGAGTGGATGGCAAATCAGCAAATATTATAATTGCAAATGCAATTTTCAATCTATTTGGACCACAGAAACTGTCGGCATGGGTATAATTAACCAATTAACGCAGCAGCATGCTTAGTAGGTAAAGTAGGCAAAGGACAAAGCATCAGAGTAAGAATAAGCAAAACGAGCAAGCATAGCCTCATTGTGGAATCTCCATCTTACTGGGTCGCAGTGCGTACTTACCACTTACACTCGATGACTCAATGGTTTGAACTTCAAAGACGATAAATTTTTGTTTACTATTATTATTCTGTATACAATTATTTTCTTCATAAAAAAATGAAAATTTGACAACCAATTGTGGAACAGAAGGTACTTATTTGTCGGAGACAACAATTAAGTTGTTTTGGTTGAGGTGTGTTTGACAGTCGAAAATGACTGAAATCGACTGGCCGTGGCAATATGGTTTTCCTCCGTTTTTCACGTAAGTATTTTATTTAAAAGTAGTTTTTATTTTTCAGATAGTGTTATTTTCATATTGATATATTGTCAGATTTATAAAATAACTATTCTCTTGATTTATCGAATCATTTTTATTCTTTCAACAACAAATTTGCAGGTTATGAATTGTGTCACTTAGAATGAATTTTTCTAATATATTTTTACGGATTTAAGAATTTACTATAACATAGGTAGCATAGTGAATAGTAGGTAATGAAATATTTGTAGAATGATAAATTTCAAAATTAAGATCTTTATTATGTATATGACTTTAAAAACATTTATATATAACTTCATAAATTGAATAAACTATTTATTGATATTTATCATTTATAGAAAAAAATAAAATAAAATATTGAACAATTAAACTTCTATACATGATTAAAATAATAAATATAAATTCGTAATTTTTAAATTGCGAGTTAAAAGTGAATACCTTATTTTAATTTGAGTATAAATACAAGGTAAAATTGTATAATTTGTTATTTTTAAAAAATAATTTTTATTAAATAATAATTTAATTGAGTTATTAAATATTGTGAATTTTACTCATCTTAAATACTTATTTTGACTTGTATATTATTGTTTCTGTTTTAGACTTCAACCTCATGCAGAAACTAGAGCTAAGCAGATAGCAGCATGGAAAAGTTTAGTTTTAGATTATTTTCGTACAACTAAACAAACAACACTTGATATTCGAGAAGTGCACAGTAGTCCATTGTTTAACAATGCTTCAATTGATAGTAACTTATTTTAATTTAAAATATAAATTTAAATAGTAGTATAATCAAATATAAATTGTTTATTTTTTATTTTGTAAATTAGGGAAGTTACCTGTTGAAGTGGTATCCATAATAATAGAAGATTTAGCAAAAACGGGTAATGCAACTTCACTAGATAAATCAAAGCAACGCTGGATCGTTTCATGGCATACCTTAGATGAATGGGCTGATATTATATATTCATGGGCACAAGCAAATGGATTTGCCGGTTCTGTTTGTACATTTTATGAATTAACTCAAGGAGAAGACACTGTAGATCAAGGTTGATATATATCTAAACTTTATAGAAGTTTATTATGCTTTCATATTTAAACATTTTGAAATAAATTTTTATCTTTACAGAATTTCATGGTCTAGACAACGAATTACTTGTTAGAGTTTTGAAAACACTAGAAGCTTCCAAAAAAGCAGAAATAATAATGTTTGATGAAAATGAAGGTGTGAAATTCTTTTAAGTTTAATTTGTAAATGACTTAATTTAATTTACATTATATTTAGTATATAATTAAAATAATTTGTATATATATTTATAACTCATGCATGTTCATGCACATACATATGTATACATGTATAAATTTTTACGATAAAGAAATGTTAAAACTATTCTCTGCATATTACAATTTTACGCGCATACATATAAAAAATATGTAAACGCATAAGACATAAGTACTACATTCACGATACAACGTGGCGCAATTTGATGAGTAGACTTGACAAAATATTTTTTGGATTTCAACAATGCAGTCTTGGCACTTGGTGGTTCCACAGCACGATAAGGTTCTTTGAGCATTTTCGTTTAAAAAATAAAACGTATAGTTCCTAATTAGACGTGACACATCCCTCAAGGATGAAAAATAAAAATTGACTCATTGCTCGCAGTACACAGATCATTACAATTTTTTATATCTTCACTGGTACGCGTTTGTATAAAATTTAAATTAATAACATAACAATGTTATAAAAGATTTTAATCTTCTATCTTCCTCAAGTGAGCGAGCTCTGTAGCCTCTTGTAATCCTTCTGCAACATCTGCCGAATCGAGTTCGCCTTTACTCATTTTCTCGATAATAATAGCTGCTAAGGCGTCACACATAACATTCACCGTTGTACGGAATCGATCCCTAGAAATAAAAATTTTTAAAGTTATTCACTTCACTTAAGCTAATACTTAATAAAAAATCAGCTAATTTAATAAAAATTTTATTACATATATTTTATTTATAAAAACCAATTATAAATTCATTATGATTTGAATTATATTCTCATTATTTGAAAAAAAGTTTTTTTAAGACAAAGGGAACGTATTGTACCTAATTATAAGTTTCCAACATATTTTTATTTTATTAAGTTCTTTGTATTAATATGAAAGGTATTTTTTCTGATCATAAATAATCCTGATCAATTTCCATTCAATTAGTGTTTTCCTATACACCGAACAAATAATTAAAATTTTTTTCTTTTTTTCCATTGCAAAATGCATCTAGAGAAAAATAAATTATTTCAACAAATAAAATTAGGTAATATTTTATCATTTATACACAGAGAAAAAAATATTGTTACGGTTACCGAATGATGGTTTTGAAAACTATAGACGAGTAGTATTGGTGATGCATGTAGATTAATTTATTATTAAGAAATGATTTACAGTATTTAAGTCTCGTGTTATTAATGCAAATAACCCGTGTGCCTTAACAGTTAAGTCACCATGACTTTAATATAAGAAAACATCTCAAATGAGTGCTTAACTGTTAGTAAATTTTCTTAACTATTAAGTCATATTCGTTTGTCGATATCCAAATGTCGATTCGTTAATAGTTAACGACATTCCTGTAATATAAAAATTTCTTTTTCTGTATGTACCGTATACATAACTTATTTAAGATTATTAAAAAAAAATATTCGAACGGTTCGTCCCAATTTTATATTTAGATTTCACGAAGGTATCACAGAAACTATTATTATGCTGGATTATTATTCTGGATTATTATGCTGGAATGTATCTGCAAGAAAAATCCCGTGTGTAATACTTACAAGAGCCAATCGACGGCGAGGATAAGGGTGACATCCTTGTCGGGCAGGCCAACCGTGTTGAGCACCATGACCATGGTGACGAGACCCGCCTGCGGTATACCCGCTGCACCTATACTCGCTGCCGTCGCGGTGATGCTGACGCCAATGATCTTGCTAAGGCTCATGGGCACGTGTCGTACCTGGGCGATGAAGATCGCAGCCACAGCCTCGTACAGGGCGGTGCCGTCCATGTTGATCGTCGCGCCGATCGGCACGACGAAACGCGATATCCTCGAGTCAACGCCCATGTTGTCCATGCACTGTAGGGTGATGGGTAGCGTCGCTGAGCTGTTTGCAATAAAAAAAGTCATTTAAAATTTTTAATAAGTGAACAGTGAATAACGAAATGCATTACCTGGATGCCGTTCCAAAAGCGGTAACCATCACTTGACTCATTTTACCGATGGCTCTAAACGGCAACTCGCGCGTGCAGATGAAGAAGATAATGGAGAGCGTGCCGAAGCCATGCAAAATCAGACCAAGTAGCACTGTGAGGAAATACATGCCCAGCGATTCGACGATACTCCGAAAGTCCTTCACGTCCAGGATCTGCGAAGCGACGAGGAATGTCACTCCCACGGGGGACAGCCTGTCGAATAATATATGCGTGTTTATTTCTCAGTTTGGCATTCTCGTCCGGTTTGTGATCGGTTCCTCTTTTTCTTTTGACGGCCTGCGCCAATTTCAATTGCTGTTTTCTTTTAACGTCGAGAGCGTTTAAGCGCATGGTTCTTTACTCAGAGATTTTCAATCTTAATAATGTTGGTTAATTTAATTTTAATTTAATTTAAATTGTTATTTCTAGTTTCTTTTAAATTTATTAATTTAAAAGTAGGAAAAGAAAATCAAAAGGTGCATAGAATAATTGTTCACAGTATTTACCAAATGACCCAATTCGTAATGATCATCATAGCTTCCGAAAGGGAATTGAAAAAGTCTAACAAGGGCCTGCCTTGATCTCCCATTTTTCCAATAGTGATACCCAAAATGATACCGAAAATTACAAGACCCAGCGTGTTTGTACCATCACCGTATGAGTACGAGATATCCCAATCATATTTCGACGTTTCTGTAAAAAAGCACCAATTAAATGAATAACGAATTGACATTTGAATCTTATTAGCTTTGTTTTAAAACTATATAAGTATTATTGTCTTACCATTTGTGGCATTTATCGGAGGTTTCAATTCAGTTCGGTACTAAAAAAGAGAATAAAACGTATCAATGTTTAGTCTTAAATAAGTACATACTATTATGCCAAAAAAAAGTGGTTTCTCATAATGTTACTCACTTGGGATAAGCAAGCTTGTACTAGATTCGGTGGGAAGATATTTCTGAAAACATAATATTAATTTTCATCTTTAATACACTGCCATCAATATAATATATACACGAGTAATCTGCGATAATGTTAAGCTTGTTCACCTAACTAAATCCAAGAGCGTATCGGCTGTAGTAACATTGCGCTTAGGCGCTTTGCTTTCGTCGGCGTTATAATCCTCTTCCTTGCCGTACGTACCCGGTTGTATAGTCGTCACGAGAATGATACCGAGTACTACGGCACAAATCGTCGTCGTCGCATAATAGTATATTGATCGCATGCCAATTTTACCTGTACAAACATTTCCATGACTTATATTTTAACTATCCAATAGTTGAAGGCAAGAAAATTATATTTTTATTTTTATAGTAGTTTTAATAATAGTAGAAAGGTCAGGCACTCTTAGAAAATGGTAAAAATTGATTATGGCTAC
Organism: Torymus tubicola; assembly: GCA_035583055.1. Lineage (NCBI taxonomy): Eukaryota > Metazoa > Arthropoda > Insecta > Hymenoptera > Torymidae > Torymus > Torymus tubicola. The sequence goes on from JAWWEQ010027615.1 coordinate 17,652, forward strand.
ATAAGAAATACAAAGACGCGCAGTTCTCATTTTATTTGATATAATTGATAAGTAAGATATATATATATATATATATAAAATTCTCACCGGACAAGCTGAGATCTAGACTACCGATGGCACTGACTATACTAGAGATGATGAGCGGTAGGATGAGAGACTTGAGCATCCTGAGAAAGAGGTCACCGGGAAACTGTATGTACATGATTTCTCGCTTCGTCCAGGGGCCCTCCTCCTCGCTCTTGCTGAACTTGAGGATGAATCCTAGACCTACGCCCAGGAACACCCCCGCCACCGTCAGCATCATCAGGAGGTTCTCCGACATGCAGTTCTTCCATCTTTTTGCCCTCGACATTTGTACCCCGCTGTGTGTTTACCTGTAACTCCTAAGAACAAACCGAGATACATGTAAGATATTAATGTAATAAAGATGATATTTTTATTTATAGTTTAACTCATCGCTGACAAAATATTTTAGTAAACTATCTAATTTTAATACGTATAAATATTACATAAATAAATGAATATACGCGTGTTAAATAAGTAAAAACACTTGTGATTCTCGGTAAGTATATTTTTTGGACTAATGTTCATTTATCAAAATTAAGAGGAAAGATATTTTTTAAACTTTATGAAAAAAATTTAAAAAGAAAATAGAATTTAATTAATATAAATCTTCAAAATTATAAAAATTCTTACTATATACTCGAATTTTTAATCATTTTTCTTTTAAACGTGAATAAAAAATAAATTTTATTTTAAGACAGATGATTCAGTAAAAAATTTTCCTGTCAAAAAAGATAATTAAGCGAAAAAATTCGAAAATTTTTTCTTAAAAAAATCTTTCACATTAGCTTAGTAAAATTCGACTAATGCTGAGTTTTACTGTCGCTGTTGTCTTGTAATACTGATTTAATATGCAAATATACACTCTATCACATAACAGATACGCGAGTTCTCGAAAATTCATAACTGAAATTATTTTCATCACAGTAATTGAAAAGATTAGTAAAAAAAAATTTGTTTATGTTTTGACGTTGTGAAGAATTATTTATCGCAGATCTTCAATAAGAAGATAATATTAACAAACTTATACGGGTGAAACTCAGCAAAAGTGCACCAATTCTATCCTGTAATCTCCGTGGATATTTTATTAAATTTTATGGTGTACAATCTTCAATTTTTTTCAAAAATACATTTTTTTAGAAGAATGAAACTCAAGTAACTAAAATATGATATCATGAAATTAAAAATCTCCAAATGTTTTATTATCATTCAATGAAAAAGGGTTAGTAGCTTCCACGGAGATTACATGTAAACTGAGCACTTTTACTCAGAATCACCCATATATAAATTAAAATGTTAATTGTATTTCTTATAACAGCATCATAACTGTTTACACATAATTTTTTTTTTATTAATTATTAAATAGAAAAAATATTAATAAACACATAAACTTATATATATTTAGAAAATATTTCTTAAAAACGTTCCCAAATACTTATTTATTTAACGAATGTTATAATGGGAGTATTTACGATATAACGCGTGAATGATAAAGAATTTTTTCAAGAATATATTTATAAATGTGATACGTATATAAGTATATTTTTAGAGAGTTCAAATGGACTTAATAATGTCAATTACAGTGATAAGCATGAATGCTAGTATAAAAGCATTTTTCTTGCTAATGTCATCTATAATTTTTTAAAAAAAATATAGATACTCTTATTTCAAGCTTAAAAATTCTATTTTCATAAAATATTCTTTTCCTCCTATTTATGATTAGTTCATGCAAGACAATATTTTGTCATCGAATAGTTTCAAATGAAATATATATGCAAATTTCTATTGTAAAAGAATTAGTTGTAAATCAATTAAATCTATTTCTCGTTACCCGTATTTAAATGAATATACTCATTGATAATTATCCACCGGTATGAAAATAAAATATATGCGAAATCCCTTTGACCATGAAAACATTTAACGATCAACAAACCTCCCTCATTACAGAATCTCTTTTTCCGTCGGAAAAGCAAATTACTTCTCACTAACAACGCTTTGATTTTCTCCAAATTCTACATCCACGCCGACTCAGAGCCACTCGAGGGAAGCTCGCTACAGCGATATCAATGCGCCGAAATTTCTCATGTCTCTTGCAAAATTTTCTCGCATCATCATTCCGCACATCTGCGAGGCGAGAAAAAAAAATCAGCGCGCACCCGCTTTTATCTCGCAGGCGTACGTGCGCAGCAGGAGACACGCGGCCCAAGAGTGAGAGAGAACGGGAGATGACCTAATTATCACGGACGAAGGAAGTGGCTCGCGAGTTTTATCCATCAATCGCTCGCTTGCGCCCGCGCTTATGTTTTTTTCATGTATATTCAAAGCACTTATTATGTATAGCTCCACGCGTGCGACTCGAGTATCATCTGGTTATAACCGGCTTTCTTCCCGCGAGATTCGTGCGCGCTTCGTCGCCAAACCGATAGTCACCCGCACGTGTATATGTATATAGATGTGTATAATCGTCGATAGACACTACGCGCATTATTCATAGAGCCAAGAAGCATGCTGACTACGGCTGTCAGTTTTCACGTGTACTTAGTTCCTTATATTGCTGAGAATCTCTATAGATGTGGCAAGGAAGAGAGAGAGGAAGAGGAGATTACAGGGGTGGCCGAAGCCACATTGACCACATTTGCCAAGGAATTTGTTTCAAGTGGTTATATGCAACATGAATGGACTGTCAATCGGCGTGTATATATATATATAGTCGTCATTCAATGCGAGTCTCATGCTAATGTTTTGATTCTTGAGAAACAGTGTGTAATACTTGGATGACTGTGCAGTGATTATTTTTGCAAATACCTACAATTCAAAGTCTTATTACAAAACTACAATTTTGCATAAGTATGTTATAGAATATGTTGTTAACGCGATATGTGTCATATCTACATTGATAACCAATTTATTTTGATACATGTTTTTATATACACATATAGGTATTCCCCGAAAATTTGACTAATAGACAATTGGGAAACCAGGTGAGCTTCGAATTGGCTGACTAATTGAGGGGAATCCCTTTAAATGTTTAAATAGGTTCTCGAAAATGTGCCACCTTGTTGACATTTCCTAAACAAGTTAGAGACGTATATAGACTGATTCATCGTATTGATTACAATAATCATTAGCATTTATCTTTCTTTTAAATTAAATCTTTATCTGCAACTGATGAAAGTTTTTTTGCTAATCCTTTGATGAATTATTCAGTATTAACTTAATCTTTTTATAACTCATATTAGCCGCGTATAATTGTATATATTTTTTGCGCCTAACGCCGTATATGATCTTATAAACTGTTTGATAGGAAAAAGCAAAAAGAACGCCGCGCCACCCACGTAGAAATAACTTCTAGGCCAACAACAACACAAACCTAATTTGCAAATTCTCTTGTAAACAAGGCAGTATTCAAAGTAGCAATATTAGAGCATCGTGCGGTACGTACGGGAAATCCCGGCCCGACTAATCAATCTTCCGCATAAACATATACTTACAAACTCGCAGTTTTCCCTGTCATCAATTATTGATTGCCATTGGGTATAATATCTCATATGTGTAGCCGCGCAACGAAAGAGGCTGTCGTTCATTAAACAAACGATATTTTTTTTAAGACCCTGACTAAGTCGCACGAAGCTCACGTGCGCACCGATTTGCATGCGCAGCGGCAATGATGGCGGGAACGCACTCTTTGTTGCTTCAAGGCGAAGGATGCGCGCGCGGAGAGGCGCGGCAGCACGTTTTACGTTGAGATTATTATACCCCCATGGTTTTCTCAATGACACGATATTATATCACGCCTGTGCGCGTTTACGTGCATGATGATGCCGTGGTAGTGTTAATAAGATACGCAAATTGCAAACCAATCGTGTATATGATGGGGAAATGATGATGGTGTAATAATATCCTTTTTGAAAATATTCAGCTGGATTCTCAGCTAAATTCTACCTCTGTTCACTTATAGGTGATATCTGGATTAGACTGGAAATTCATCTTTAAAATCTAGTTGGAAGAGATTCGATGGCGCGGAAATGATCATGTCAGTAGGATGAAAGCTTTGTGGAATAAACTTATATGATATGGTAAACTTGTTTATTTCCTTTCTTGCAAGAGAGAAAGTTTTGATGCTAATTTTTTTCTTCATGTGCCATGATCTTGGTAGATACAAAGATTTTCGTAATTAAACACTTTTTATTTATACGTGCTAGTTTCACTTGATCATCGTAGTCAGTTGCATTGTGATTAATATGTCAAGTAATTATTTTAATATTATCTGCACCCATATTTGTCGACAATCCTTCATAAAGATTTTCCGCGTGTGCATACGTATTGTGGAACACACCTAAGTATGTAGCAAGCTTGCAATCCTTAAGGGTTTTAGAACAACATTTTTAGTTGGGTATATCTGTTTTTTAAATTAAACAGCGAATGCTGCAAAATAACTACATTGTTAAATTTAATAATGTATGTAAAAATTACGCAAGATACATTGAAAAATGAGTTTAACACGGGTAACAAACGAGCCGTGTCATACATCGCGATCAGAAAGACAAATTATCGAATGATGCGTTTGATGCTAATCATTCCTATACGCGTGTACGCACTATACGTGGAAACCACGTGCTCGTGGTAGCAAATTAGTATTTACGGTCTGGCAGAGTTTCAGCCGGTGCAGTACGCACCTATTTTAACATGCCGCCACCACCACCACCACCGATGTCGTCGACTCTGTTTCGCCTCGCTGCTACACACGTGCACGTGTACCTATTCGTCAGAGTTCAAAGCTTCGTAGTTGTGAAATTTAAATACTCGTGTAGGCACATAGTGTCAATCGTTATACATAGATCTGAGGCGTAAATAAACAACAGTAAAAGTATGAAACACAACGTGGCTGTATACCGCCAGTTTTTCATTGAACCATATTGCGTCTTATATAATGAAAAGGGTAGAGGATGAATGAAGAATCGTTGGGAATGACAAAGGATGCGTTCAATGAAGATTTTAATTTTAGTATTATATAGCCATCGACGAGGCGATCGTTTGCTTAGCAGGTCAGGCAGGTCATATTTAACGCGGGAGTTGACGCACAAACGTCTACCGCGACTGGAATTCGTCCATTCTAAATTTGTGGTGGTGCGCTACGTTGTTGCGCAAGAATTTTGAAAAAGCTCGTACTTATAGCGCAAACATGTGAGAATAATGAGTATAGCTGATAAAGTAAAAAATTGTGTTAAATTTTCAAATAAATTATAATGTAACAGAATGTAATAGGATACAAAGTACATTAACGAAAAACCAACTATTTATATTTATGCTCATCATTTAAAATATTCATATTCTTATTGTGCGAAATGACTTAGAGCAGGTCTACCGCATACAAAATATAAAAAATCCATCTTCAGTGCCACGTCAGCCATTCGTAAGCTTGACTGAAAAAATAAACTTTTAACCGCATCTAATGCACGCAGGCAACAGTATTATAAGTATTATTTCATCACCTATTCAACTACGCATGCATAATTTTTGCACGAGTCTCTACTTCCACGCTGTTTACGAGGAAAATCGGGGGCGCGCGAATGGGTATACCGGCGTTTTACGATGTTTCTTTTTTTTCGTCAAGAACGTTCAAACACAAGAGAGAGAGAGAGAGAGAGAGAGAGAGAGAGAGAGAGAGAGAGAAGGAGAGAAGTGAGAGCATCAAAGAGAGTCTCGCGTGCGTATATATGTATTTCAGACTCGTCGTCGTCGAGGCGGCGGCGACTCTTTTTTCATCTCTTTCACTCTCCGCGAGTTCGCGTGCCACGGACAATTGAGTAAATGATTGAAATGCGCGCGCGCATACGCGTTGACGGCGACGGACGTCGCGAATCGGTCGCTGCTATATTATAACCGCGAAAAATGCCACGCTCGTCGGTCTCGAAGCTAATTTTTCCACCTAAACAGCGGTGTAAAGAAGAAAATAAAGACGGCGGTTAATTTGTCAGTATTAGTTTGATTATTGTAAATTTCTGCACACAGTTCATAATTTATTTATACTGTTGTTACTAAGAATAATAAATTTTTTATTTTATTTATGAACCATACAATTGAATTATGTATGGATAGTATAAACAAAAATATTATTTTTTTCGTTTTGGAAATACCAAACTTTGCATTCAAATACTTCTCTTTCTTATTTTTCTTATCTATAGCACCGTAACGCTCAATCATACCCAATTCAAATATGCGTTAACTTTCGATAAACTTGCATAACTTATCGTCGCCTGGAATCAAATAAACATCGATGGCCATGCACACCGAGAAACTATTTACACTCATTACAATCGTTAACGAGCCGGTTTATTCCTCATTATTATTATCCGCTCACGTGCGAACCGGCGACATATGCAACATCGGCGCCTTTATATCGTTTCCAATCTCTCCTGCATGATTCGGTCCTCCACTGTGCGTTTTTAGCATTCCTCGCACTCGCATTGCAGAGAATGTAAACAGTTCGCGGAAAAGTTCGACGAGAAAACTGGTATAAAAATAAACCACCGGCGAATATTTTCAAGATATACATGTAGATATAGCGCCGCATTATCTTAGCTTTCATTTTACAAAGCAAATGCGCCTGCATAATACGCGTGCGGATGATGCGAGTGAGCGTTGCACCAAGATCGACGTAAGATATTTTATTGTGAGTTATTGTAATGAAATAATTATTGAGAGGATGAGTAAAGGATAACATGCGGCTGAGAAATTTTAAGATAACATCGAGGTCAGTATGATTCAACGTGAAAATGTCAGAAACGCGCACGTGAGGCGCGGGTGTGGTTGTCAACAAGTCTTTTGAGATATTGGCTACACAATCGATATATATA
>JAWWEQ010027626.1:0-24542 GCA_035583055.1 Torymus tubicola
TTAGCTCAAAAACGAAGACAAATTTCGAAGTATCTTACATAGACTTTTTTTCTTGTAATTTTTCGTAGAATTTAACTGTATTTTTTTCAGACTTGTATAAGAGATTTTTTTGAAAATCAAAACCGTAATGAATTTTTTTAGGTTATAAGATGATCTTTGCCCACTCTGGGATTTATCTTTGACCCTCTGCCACTAAAAAACTAGAAGTCAAAAAAATCTGAAAAAATTCAGGATAACATATGGGATGGTTACAGAGCGATTTAGATGATTTTAAAAGAAAAAAACATTTTGACCTCTCGATTCACCAGAGAACTGCCCATATATATCCATATAAAAGGAAAAAGAACGTCTCTACATAAGTATTATTTATATATATTATTCATAGGTATTAGTAATTAGTATAATCTTTCATAAATTGTCATTTAAAATTAAATACGATACAAAAATGTCAATGAACTTGTAACAAAAAATTACTGATGCTAAAACATTCTTTTTTCTTGTTGAATCTCTACGACATTCAACAGTCTAAGGGGGGAGGTGTTACGTCGGGAGACGTATTCTTTAAATTTTGCCATCAGTAATTTTTTTAACGGGAAATGAGGCGAGTACGAATTCCAACGACGCTGCATTTTTGTACACATAACGCCGCAATGAGGCGAGTGACCGAAAAGTATACGCACAGCAGTTCTTGTGCATTCAGCATTTCCAAATTTCGCAATCAAATACTTACAAATTGCGCTGATTGAAATTGCTTAAAAGATGATTTCGATCATCGATGAAATCATCTTTAACCCAATTATTTACCGTTATAAAAAGGCGAAATGCGTCCGCCCACGTCCGTCACAGCATACAAGAAACCTGGAGAACTCCATCGGCCCCTGTCGAAAAACGAGGGTAATAAAGAAAATATAATAAAAGTGTAACAAGAATTCAACTAGAAAAATAAGAAGAATTATATTCCAACCAACAACAACTATCGTACAAGAATTCGCAGCGCATCTGTAGGATAAATTCTAAGACGGTAAATAAAATAAAATAATATATTTACAAATTACAAAATATTAAAATAGACAATTATCATTTTCCCTTTTCTGAATTCCAAGACTTAACACTTAAACAACGGTTCGGTGCTGTGAAAGAGTTGACAGTGGTTGTGTTGGTGGTAGGGGTGGCGGCGGTGGTGGTGTCGACGGCTACAGAGTACTCCAATAAGATGACTAGATGACTAGATGACACATTTTATCATACGTTTCTTGGAGTATATTTCTAAGATGATACGTGCCTATAAGAACCTCGAAGAACGGGACGTTACTTTCAGTCATTTTAAAAGTTTCGAGATGGTTAACTACGTACGTCACTCATTATGGCAAGCTATGCTACGCCTCGCAGCCAGAGCGCGACACGGTAGAAATGCAGCGTGTCTGCACTGCTTGCGCCGTATGACTTGTGAAGACTTGACGGCACAATTGCTAATTTTATTAAGGCACACGGGGTATCGCGCAATAGCTCGCCTTTATAGAGCATTCAATAACTCACGCAAAGTTCAAAGAATCATCGAAGATGTTTATGAACGGCAGCTGAGCAGTTTATATGTTTTTCGAGGCATAGCGATTGCCCGTGAGGAACGCGGAGGTAAGTTTAAAATAATTTTTATTTACTTTTATTTTTAAAAATAATTTTGATATCCTTATTTTTTATTAAAAAATTTTATTTACAGCTTTGTCGAGTCTTCTGTGCGACGAATCGGATGTGGACAGCGACGATACGTATTTCGATGAAAATAGAGATGCAGTATCACCCGAACACTCAGTGCGTACAGCGGGTTAATTAAATTCAAGGGTCCGAAGGAGGCTCAATTTTAACGAGGAGGATAACGGTGCTGTAGACTCTGCTAGCGAGAGCGCGGTCACTGAAGAGGATGAAGGTGCTGGCGTCAACGAGCAGATACAGGTGGACGTGGACATTCACGAAGAAGCTGAACGACCCGAAAGCCCTGCGCTCATCCCCGGATATGCCGTTCTCCGTGCCCAAAACGTGATCCCGAGCGATTTGCCCGCAGAACGTGGGCTGCGAATCGAGGCTGAGAGACGTTTAGAAGAGTTAATGTACAAAGATCTCAGAATGCTCTTGTAATTTATGATCGCCCGCTAGTGGCGGCTGCAGAACAGCGATTTTTGGCGAGTCAACCACCAGGAAATGGTGAATAGAGTAACGCCTGATTACAATCACACTTATGATTCACATCGACGTATCAATGAGTGTAAGTATAAATATTTATTCATTTATTAAAAACGTTTCAGCTTTTGTTTTTAAACGGTAAATATATTTAATTATAGTTATTCAAATCCGTGATTTATCGGATCGAACAAACAATGCGTCTCTTATCGAAGTCGATGGTCTAGCAGAGTTATACGGTCAAATAGTCTTTGATCCGCAAGCGACGTTGCACCGTTGGTTTCGCGACCAAGCGGAAGACGAGATTTCGCCGTTGTACACTAAACCGAATCTTGACGCACTTATAACACGCGTATTCGATAGTTTTAACGGGCCGTCGGAGTCTTAATTGAAACCAAAAAAAAAATCAGAAACTCTCAAAAATAAAAAAAGGTCAAAAATATAGCATGTTTGCAATTATTTTATTTAGCGATGAGTGGACCCCATTCCCCAGCGCAGGTAAGCAGAGGGCATGTCAGCAGTAGCAGCAGCAGTTGCAGCAACAGCAGCAGCAGCCGCAGTCGCGGTAACAGCAGCAGCAACAGCAGTAGGCATACAGACAATAACAGCAATGATGCCGCCGTCGACGATCCTGATGACATTATACGACCACCAGGTGTGCGGTTCGTCATTACAGACTAGACTCAACAGTACCTGCGTCGGTTTGGTGTGCAACGATAAACGATTAGTTATAGAATAGTCGAACCGCCAATGGGTGAAAATGTTGTGTTGTGGATGGAAGCCGCAGTTAATGATATACATGATTATTTAACAGCGCATGTTCCGGGTAGTAATTTAATAGGCGTGAGCGTGCGAAGTGAACGTTTTGCACCACAAGGTCCCGGTGGACTTTCATTTAGACCTATCCAAAATTTTACAAGCGCTGATTTATGGAATCTAATTAGTGCCATAAGTCAGAGTAATGAAGTTTTAGGTATTGACAATACGCTTATTTTACAGGCTTACTACGTTTAAATGCCTGTCGGTGCCAGTGGCATACGAGGGAAACCAGCGCTGATGGTTAGCAGCCTCCGAAAACACTCAATCGTGACGATTCAAAATGACGATAATCTCTGTTTACCTCGCGCACTCATAATGGCGAAGACGTACTTTGCTCTTAAGACATAGGATTTGTGCGGAGACGCGTAAAGAGTGGAAAATCGTACGTGGTTCACGTCGAAAGTTACAGAAAGAGCGTGCGTTAAAACTCGTGAATGATACGGATGTCTTTTTACCTATCGAGGGTTTCAAGAGTTCTTGGCTTTTCAAAATTTGTTTTCTAGCATCGGGAATTGCAATTGTCGTTTTTGAAATTCAGAATCTGGATAATGGCGAGGCACCGCTTTTTGACGGGGAAACACTCTCGAAAAATTATATATATCCCTTCAGGGCGTTCTTTATTTAATTTTTGAAGAGCGACGGCGCCATTTCCACGTCATTACGAATCTCTTTGCGGCTACTGGAGTGCGTTTCTTTTATTCTTACTGTAATAAAGGGTATCGCTGTATCGATTAACATACGTATTCACGTTCGTGTCAATGCTGTTTCGTTAGACCCCCTGTAGGAGCGACGGTGTTGAAATCGTCGAGTGTACAGACTGCGGGCGAAAATTTTTTGGCCATGAATGTTTTTTAAATTACAAGCGCGCGGGGTTGTACAAATAAAATAATAGAAAAGTTTGCGACGTTGTGCGATTGTGTATCAGCTGTTTAAAGATTGTGAATATTTACAGACGACAGCACGTGTGTGGTGTTGGTTACTATAAGCAATGCATGAAACATCATCGATTTAACGACCCGTGCTCCATGCAGCCTATTTTTGAAAACGGCGCGACCGCAGCTAAAAAATTTCTATGTATTTTTTACGATTTTGAAACTTGTCAGGATACGCCGTACGTGCAAAACGCACGCCTTCACGTGCCCAATCTCTGCGTTGCTCATCAGGTCTGCACCGACTGCATGGCTATTGACGACATCAAAATTATTTGTAATAGCTGTGGCGTGCGGGAGTTAGTTAGTGCGCAAGATGCTGTAAGAAAGATGTTAGGTTTGTGCATTCGAGAAAGCACCGATTTCATTGAAATTGTATGCATTGCGCACAATGGCAAAGCCTTTGACGCACAGTTCATTTTAAAAGAACTAGCCGAGAACCCCGCGTATAAACCGTTTACTGTAATTTTAAACGGTCAAAATATAACACTTCTTAAATATGATCGCACTAAATTCATCGATAGTATAAATTATTTTCCGATGAAATTAAGCGCATTACCGGTGACCGTTGGTTTACCTAAAAGTAGTAAAAAGGGATATTTCTCACATTTTTTAATACTCTCGACAATGAGGACTACGTCAGCCCTCTGCCAGATGTTGAGTTTTATGGCCCCGACTCAATGACCGCTGCTGATCGTGCACGAGATGTCGGAATACGATTGTGAGCGATTAAAGTCACAGCAGCCGGAAACCGCGCGGTACATCAAGAGCCATCCAATAATGTGTAAAATTACGCTGGATCCGCGCGACGCATTTTTCGGTGTTCGAACGGAAAATATCGTCACAAAGTACAGTGTCACTGATGACGAAGAGATCAAATATACCAATATTTGCTCTCTTTATCCTTATATTTGTAAAAGTAGATGCTTCCCAATCGGACACCTACTTATTTACACCGGTGAAGAATGTGCCACACTAACGAGCGGTCAAAACAACAATCTGACGAACATAGAATGGCTTTTTAAATATCGGATTTTACCGCCTCGCAATTTATTACTTCCCGTGCTGCCTGTAAAAGTGCACAATCGTCTTATTTTTTGGACGTTGTCGTTCTTGTTGCGACGAATTACATCAGGACGACTGTTGTCACGAGCTACCGGAAGATCTGCAAATTTACAGGCACATGGGTTGTGCACGAATTGCGTAAGGCGATAGAACTAGGGTATAATATCACCAAGATTTACGTGGTGTGGCAGTTTGAGAGTATAGCACGTACGGCCGACCAACCACTCGTCAAATGCATATGCGAGTGTGTATTGAATGTTTTACAAGGGGTCGTAAAGTTGAGCGATAGAGACAAGAGACGTTTGCGCAGACATAAACACGCACTTAGAAGGTTGGGCAAAGATCGTCAAAAATGACTTATAAAAAGCAGTATTACAATCTCGAACACGAAACCGGCTATGCCGTTGTACGAAATCTGTTGCGTCTAAACACTGGCGCATTGAAGAAAATTTACGATTGGCTGAGCACTCAAGATTAATGACGTGTGGGAGTGCGATTTACTACAGCTCACATCGATAAAAGATTATAACGACTGATACTGCTATATTCTTGTAGTCATTGATGGGCTCGGTAAGTTTGCATGGGTTGGGTTGAACCATTGAAGGATAAAACAGCGAGCAATGTTGCAAATGCATTTAAACGTATTATCGACAGAGCGCATCCCCGTTTACCCTTGTCTGTACAGACTAATCGAGGTAAGGAATTTGTCGATACAACATTTCAAAATCTTCTTCGCCGACGACACATCGACTTGCGCGTCGCTCGGAATCCCAATATCAAGGCTGCGGTCGTCGAACGTCTCAACAGAACGCTGCACGAAAGAATCTGGTGATATTTTACCCATCAAAACACCAAACGATATATCGATATCTTACAAAAAATCGTTTACGCATACAATCATTCACTACATAGCGGCATACGAATGCGACCAGCCGATGTTGATATTTACAATGCATCGCAACCGCGTGAAAACTTGTCCAAATGAGCACACTGTAATTATCTAAGTTGTCGTCGTCGTAGTCGTGGGGCACCAGCGATACATGTTAAATTCGATGTAGGAGACCTTGTACCATCAGTCGAAAAAACACCTTCGAGCGAAGATACGAAAACAATTTTAGCGAGGAAATTTTCAAAATAAGACGCGTGTCGTATCGCCAACACCTACACACGTACACTCTTGAGGACTTGAATAACGAAATAATAGGCGGTTTCTTTTACAAAGAGGAACTCGTGCGCGTAGGCCGAGAGCGTCTGGCAGCTGATGAGCATTTCAAGATTGAACGCATCGTGCGCTCAAAAGGGCGCGGTGTCAACAAACAGCTGCTTGTCAAGTGGTTAGGCTATCCGGATAAATTTAATTCTTGACTCAAAGCGAGCGAAATCGAAAACATTTCGTAAAATACAAACATGCACACGTACCAAGATTTTTACATGGTATTGCCGAGCAACAGCGGTATGTCATACTTTCCCGATAACACAACTAGCTGCTTCACGATACACTTACCATGCGAGATCAAATTACACGGTGAATGGTTGGTTGGTCTGTTGGAAATTCACATACCATGCAGTATCGTACATTTTCAAGAAGATGAGGCATTTACAGGTTTCCCACATACGACGGAACGCGGCTCATAGAAGAAAAATATTATAATATACCTTTTGGAATTTATGATTCATTCTCTCAGCTGGTGGACGCGATAAATAGTTTAAATGAAATCTATTGTCATCAAATGCTCGAATCCGAAAAATCACGTCGTGGCTATTATGCAATAACACGCAAGTGTAACTGTTTGCAGCTACACGAGACTCATTTCAATGGAAAACTTCGATGTATACTCGGTTTCGATGACAGCCCTGAAAAAAAATGACGCCTTTTACGACTTTAAACATCGAGAGGGTCATAGTCGCTGCGAGACCTGCATCGCTCTCTCGAGCCATTCCATACCAGCTGTATGTTTATACAAACATCTGCGAACCCTACACTGTAGGCGACAGTCAGGCTGCCCTCTTGCGCATCGTTTCGATGGATACTTTTAAATTCAGATTTGGCTGCACCATTGTACAGCGATTTGCATCCGCTCACTATATGCCACTTCTCTATCATAATTTCAATAATATTGTTATAGATATAAGAGACCAACACGGGCGCCGTATACCATTCGAGTATGGTACGTTGACGGCAACGCTACACATTTAGCGCAGTCGGCAACAGATTGGTGCCGGTGGTGTGAGAAATGTTTTCGCCGGCTCAATATTTCAGAGGGGGCGCGGTGTAGGTGCTTGGCTAGGCGGCCTCTTCGACGTATTCCACCATACGTTGCGAGTGGCGCTAGGACTGTAGGCAAGGAGGCGTTGCGCACAGGTATAAATGTACTCGACGATGTTGCCAACAGCGGTACTAATTTCAAGGAGGCTGTGAAGACAAGAGCCCGGGAATCAGGTCGTAATCTCAAGCGTAAAGCAGCTGAGAAAATATCGGAAATTATGAAAGGCTCAGGCTATAAAACAACCACGCGCGCTAAACGTCGCACAGTGGTCAAAATCGCCAAAAAGCTGGCCAAAATTAAAAAAATCATTCTATCTAGCGTATAATATGTAAATATAAGTTTTTAGGGTTGCTAAACGTAAATAAATTATAAAAATAATCAAAATTTTAAGCAATTGATTTAATATAGCGTTTATAGTATAATTAAAATAAAATAAAATAGAATAAATTTACTGCAATTAATAAAAATTTTAATTTTATGAAGTTTTAGCCGAACTAGCTGGTAAACTAAACAAGAAACTGACCGTGAACATACAAGAAGGCACATTCAATGGTAAGAACGAAATGCGAATAGACATTTGGGAAGCTGAGACTTGTCCAAGAAAGATAAGAAGTGTGCATTCAACGGACGAAAGCATAGAATGCATGTCGTCTAACAGTACAAAAAATTATAAAACCTCATAGTATCATACCGGAAGTTCCTGACACAATTACTTACAATATAGATAGAAACATAAACCCTAACACGCAGTCTGGATTACTCGAAAAAACTCGTGCTGACACACGTACACATACGAAAGAAGCGGTGCGCTGACCCTACAGCAGCATTGCAGCGCTCAGATGACATACCAGATGACCAGATGTCTTCTCCATTCACTAATACAACTAACAAAACTAAACTTATCAGTAATAAGTCTCAGAAGACGGCTGTTCAAATCATTGGCTCTAGGTCAATGTGGTGACCCAAAATCAACAAAAAGAATTTTATCATCTGATTCCGAGTACGGTGACGTAGACTGCGCGTATCTTCTTGCGCGTGAATTTAATAACAACAATAGTATACACTATCACATCTCGAAAAACAATTTCGTATATTTTCATCTCATTCTTAATAATACGGGGAATTTCTTCATTTACATTTGATAGATAGACACTTTACGCCTTATCTACTCATCGCGAATCAAAACGAGATAAGAGTCAAACCATTGCCCGAAAATCCTAATGATCCAAAAAGTGAAAAAGGTCACTCGCCTGATTCTAGCAATGTAATTATACACAGTCAAACTGAGTTGCAAAACTCTCCCGAGGCCCCCCCTTGTAACGAGTATACACCGAGCGGCGACGCTCAAAATGATTTTAAAAATTGCTACCTAAGCTCACCGAGCGCGTGTGGAACCGAGCAATCAAATATAGACAACTGTCTAAACAACAGCAATACGTTCGACAACAACGGGCAACCTCAACTTTCGGGCATCGTTTTGAATAACCTAGCAGCGCATAGCAGACCACGCTGCGTTATCTAGGCCCTTGACAGTGGGCTTGCCTTAAATACGAGCAAAACCCAAGCTATGTGGATAGGCTTTAGAGAATAGACGGGAGGTTATCCACCTGAGTGATTCACTTAAGATTCTAGGAGTCACGATCGATAACACGCTATTTAAGAGAGAGCAGTGCACAGTAACCGCCAAGAAAAGTTTTGCGGCTCTTGCGCGGATACGTAAAAATCAGGGTTTAAATTAAAGAACTTATCTTCCCGTACTTTGATTACTGCGTCAGTCTATTCATGGGTTTATCCAGCGAGCTCACGGTGAAGTTGTCCCAATGTGTGAACGCGGCGATTCGTTTTACCACCGGCTCTAGAATTTTCGACCACATCTCACCTGACTATGCGGCAAATAATCTACTCTCCCTGGTAGACTGACGGGCGTTCCTCGCCTTAACATTCTTGGGGTCTATCTTAAAATGCGGTAACCCATCTTATTTGGCCCAACGTTCTAATTTTATAGACCCAAACAGAACGGGCAGCAAAAGGGGTTAGCCTTGGGGCCTAAAGATCTCAGGTTCCAGTAAGGAGTATATACGTCACTCATTCAGGATCGGGGCCGTCTATCTGTGGAAGAATCTGTCTCATAAACTTCGCAGCAGCTTCAAAGAAACTTGTTTCAAGAGAAAACTACACGAATTTATATACAGTCGGAATAAACATGTACGGTTTTTCACTATTGTATCTCGTTTTTATTTTAAGAACAGATTCGGCTCAGTGGTAGAGTGTTTGCCTCATGACTCTAGGGTCGTGGGTTCGAATTCTCCCTCCACCTGACCGGAGTTTTTTTCTGAATTTTCCTCGACTGAGGAGAGCTCTAGAAATAAGAATTTCAATCCACGCATTTTAGGTGGTGATTATCGAATTTTCGGGGTTCTCTAAAGTTGCGAAAAAGAAGGGAAAAGGCGAGGAAGCTCTGGAGTGCTCGTACCCAGAGTAAACCGTGACTTCTCCTCCCCAGTGGAGGCGCTCACCCATGTCTGGCATGAATTGAAGTCTCGGTGACATGGGCCTCAGGGTCTGTCAACCCCTTAGGCCGTCTTAAGCTGGCCCTACTACTACAAACCAAACCTCGAATGAAAACAGCAGACGACCCACACGCCTGTCTGCCCCGGCGACCTCTCCCAATATTCAATCTTCTTCAGATAACGCCATCTTCCGCTGCGAAAGAAGCATCCAAACGACCATCGGCAGAGGGCAACACCATCGACGTGCCCACACGGCCTGGAACGACCAACGAATCATCGCAGGGAGGCGGACATTTGGTTGGACGGTCGAAGAATCCTCCCTTCTCGCTCGCCGAGAAGCCCAGCTGACTACCCAACGAATCCGCTCAATCAACCAGGCTCTGCAGGAAGCGTTCCCTCATCGAACCACGGCAGCCATCGGCCAGCACCGACGTTCCCCGGTATACAAGAACCTGGTCCATCAATTCTCCAACCAGGACCTTCCAGGAGGCGGAGCCCCACTATCACCATCACTGAGACACGGAATGGGGCCGACGCCGAGACAAGAGAGGGTTTCTTCTTCCCCCCCCCGCCCCCCAGTCCTCTGCTTGCATACTTACAGAATCTACCGACAGTAAACACCATCGGTTTCCAAGCAGAGCGCCTCCAGGGCATCGTATGCGACGCTACCAATTTCACCAAGAACGTCATCCTTGAACCGACTAACTGCCTAGACATCTTTCCACCATGCTCGCACCACCATCGACCACCTCCAACAGTTCAACACCACCTGAGTCGAAGCAGGGTCAGGCGCAGAGAATATGCCGCTACGCAAAGGCACTGGTGCTCCATCTGCATGCGATGCATCAAAAGTATTCTGGGTGGCGTCGAGGATGCAGAACAACCTGCCAGAGCTATAATGGAGCCATATTGGACTACTGTCTTCACGCAGCGGCCAACTAATAGCAAACCGGAGTGCACGCAGCGCTCCGTCCACGATTCCATTGCGAGGCCAATCAAATCAGAGGATATCCGAGCAGCACGACCATCTCTGGTCGTCTCACTGGGGCCTGATGGTCTGACAGCACGTCAGTTCCGAGCCATTCCTCTGGACATCATCACTCAGATTTTCAATCTTATACTCTGATGCGAAAGGTTGCCCAAGCACCTGGCGGCATCCAGGACCATCTTCATCCCCAAGAAATCTCATGCCACTCTGCCAGGAGACTTCAGACCTATCTCCATCTCCTCCGTCCTCGCTAGAGTTCTCCACAAGATTCTAGCGCAAAGAATAGACGCCACGATTGAGATAGACGATCAGCAAAGAGCCTTTCGAGCCGGGATGGATGGTTGCCGGGATAACACCATGCTCCTCGACGGCCTCCTACGCCGTTGGTATCAAACATTCAGGTCCACCTACGTGGCCATGCTAGATCTTACGAAGGTCTTCGATAGCGTGGAACATAGTGCTATCATGGAGGCAGCGGAAACAGCTGGCCTTCCTCCTCTTCTAATCCGCTACCTCAAGGATCTTTACGCCAGCAGCACCACGACGATATCGGGCACGAACTGGTCATCACAGCCGATTAAAGTAATATGAGGAGTGAAGCAGTGAGATCCTCTATCACCTGTGATATTCACTCTGATTATAGATCATCTGCTCTACTCACTTCCACAGGAATGCGGCTCTACTTCTAATAATAGGACTGTTCGTGCTATGGCCTTCGCTTATGATCTAGTACTACTTGCCGACTCGTCGGTTGGACTACAGCTTCTACTCGACCAAACAACTGCCTTCCTGGGACTTGTGGGCTTCTCCTGAACACCAGTAAGAGCCACACGGTTTCGATCGTCGGCGATGGCGGTCGCAGGACGGCCGTAGTAGATGCTGAGCGCGCATTCACCATCAATTGTCAGCCATTACGTACACTCTCCAGAGAAGACTCCTGGAAATATCTAGGAATCGAATTTTCTCTAGAAGGACGTCAACCGATACGGCTAACCAACCAGCTCAGTCCCCTTCTCGAACGCTTAACAAAGGCACCACTCAAACCACAACAGCAGATCTTCGCACTGAAGTACGGCGCACTCTCCAAAATTTACTATCACATGGCTTTGGGGAGAGTTAACATCAGCGACATCAGCAACGCCGACAAAATGGTGCGTGCCTTTGTGAGGCAATGGACGGCTTTACCGAATGACATATCGGTAGGCTACTTCCACGCCTCTGTATCGGAAGGCGGGCTAGGAATTCCTTCTCTACGTTGGCTGGCCCCACTCCATCGTAGGACCGCCTATTTGGATGAATACCCGGACTTCGTGAGCAGAATATCTCCGACCCATACCTGGGTAAAGAGATTGGCCAGTGCACGTTGCGGTTCACCGAGAACGGAACCACCAACACCACCTCAGACGACATCAAGAAGAGGTGGGTCGCAATCTTGTACCAATCCATCGACGGCTCAGCGCTCAAATTCTTCCACCAAGTCACCGACCAACACCATTGGGTGGCTGACGGGACCTCGCTCCTCAAAGGGTGACAATATATTAACTTCCACAAAGTGAGGATTGGAACGCTGCCGACCCGATCTCGAACAACCAGAGGGAGATGCAGTGATAGACTCTATTACGCGAGGTGCATGGCGCAATCATGTCTTGCAGATCTGCCCCCGCGCCCATAAGACCAGGATTGTCAGACACGCTGTCCTGCTCTCCTACCTTGGTCGGAACCTCAGACGTCAGGGATTCCAAGTACAGGAGGAGCCTCACTACCAGACACAAGAGGGACTACGGAAACCGGAGATAGTGGCAACGATGGGCACACTCGGGCTGGTGATAGATGCCCAGATTGTCGGCGAGCAGTCGGATCTCGAAAGAGTGAGAACCGTGAAGATAAGGAAGTACGCCGACAATCCCGACATCGAACGGTCTATACAGCGAGAGACTGGTGCCACCACTATCCTACATTTGCAAGTACATCTCTCCTGGAGGGAAATCTGGTGCAAATTTTCAGCATCAGATTTTCTATCTCTAGGCACCATCAACCGGAGAGATGTTACCGCCACCCGGGTGCACATCGGTGGAATCGTTGCACACACAGCTTTCAACCGGTTGACCGCAGTTGCACGAAGAGGACATTGATCTGCCGCACAAGCATAATCTCCCCTTTGCAATAATATATATAACTGTAAATAATGTAAATAATAATTTAATAAAGGGTACAATTTTTTTTATTTATTTTGTTAACTTTTATTTTATCATGTTTTGACTATTGCTTTACCTTAAGTTTTTATATTATTTTTGACAGTTACTCTTAATTTTATTCTATTTTTATTTTAAATTTTTAACTTTTTATTTTATTTTTTGACTGTCACTCTTAATTTTATTCTATTTTTATTTTAATTTTTTAACTTTTTCTTTTATTTATTTACTTTTTGTTGTAATCGGTATTCGTAACCCAATAATATACCATGTATAATTCACACTATGTATGATTTTATATCGCTCTGGCTATGTTAAACCTTGAGTCCTCAGTTAGTTATCAATAAATGCTATTTCTAGTTCTCTCTCAGTTTAGGTTTAATTAAATTATAGCTGAAAATCAGTCATTTTTACGTTTTTAAGAGTTTAAAATCAATTTTTTAGCCTTTGCTCATCAGGAATTGAATGTATAAAAAAGTATTTAAGGGAAAATGTATTGTATTATTCTCTACAAGTTTTGTGTTTAATGTTTTTGTCTAAAGTAAAATGCTATAGAGTTATAATCGTATTTGGTCATATTTGACTTTTAGTTGTATGAAATCGATTTTTTAGGCTTTTTATTTTATAGCCAAAAATAGGTTACTTATAACGTTTTTTAGCGCTTGAAATCGATTTTTTAAGCTTAACTCATCAGGACTTGATTGTACAAAAAAGCGTTCAATGGAGAAGAGTTTCATAGTTTTATTGTCGACCACTTTTGTATTTAATCTTTCGATCTAAATCCTGTAAACTTATAGCCGCAAATCATAGTGAAAAATAATTCACATATAAAAGCTTTCAATTTGTTGAAGCTAATCCATGTATTGGATTTACATTGAAAATTATGCTTAAAAAAAGATTATTAATGGACCATTCTGAAATGAAGACTGAATCCTCCCTTTAACTAGACAAGTATTTAGTTAAAATTGCGTTAAGATCCGTCAAAAGCGGTCATGCCTAAAAATGTTCATTTTATTTCTTTATGTATATTTAAGCGTTTAAAAGCGTTTTTATAGGTGTAACGCGTCAGGAATTGATTTTACATAATAATGTTAAACGAGAAACACAGTTTTGTTTTATTATTATCTACAACTTTATTATTTAACATTTATGTGTAAAATCAAATCCTATCCAGTTATAGCCGAAAATCGTCCATTTTATGTATATTTAGGCATTTAAAAGCGTTTTTGTAGGTGTAACGAGTCAGGAATTTATTTTACATTGTAATGTTAAATAAAAAAAAGTTTTGTTTCATTATAATCTACAAGCTTTGTATTCAACGTTTATTCGTAAAATCAAATCCTGTGGAGTTATAGTAAAAAATCGTCCATTTTTTACATTTTTTGCAGTTTTTTCGCATTTAAGTTTAATATTGCTTGTAACAAATAACTTTCAACAGAAAAAAGGTATCTATTAATTAGTTTTAGTAGATAAGCCTATAGATATTAGCTTGAAATTAATTTTGATAGAAATTTTGCTTGAAAATAGATTTCTTGTGATACTTCTTTGTCCCCGCATTTGAAAACTTTTTCATCGATCTTTCTCATTTTAGAACCATTGCTTAGGTATAATTACACAGGCACACAAAAAATAAAAAGTGGTCTGTACCAAAACAATGACTATCATATACTTATGAATATAAATGCGCTGACCTCAAATATGACCTTAGTTTTGGTCTACCACCTCAGGATTTTGAGATACTTATAAGTCTAAAAATTTCAGAGTGTCTCAATTCTAAGGTCAAATATATTATTTTTTATTAATTTATCAGTGTTACTGTGTAGAACTAGTTATGCCCTATATAATTCATTTTAAATTATCTGAATATAACTTTTGTTTTTGAAGATATATTAAATTAAAATTTCTAATCATCTTGAGATGATTGTTTCTTCTTTGAAATACATTAACTGAATATTATAATTTAATATATCTTCAAGAACAAAAGTTATATTCAGATAATTTAAAATGAATTATGTAGAGCATAATTAGTTCTACACAGTAACACTAATAAATTAATAAAACATAATATATTTGACCTTGGAATTAAGACACCCTGAATTTTTTAGACTTAGAGTTATCTGAAAATCCTGAGGTGGTAGACCAAAACTAAGGTCATATTTGAGGTCAGCGCATCTACATTCATAAGGATATGATAGACAGTGTTTTGGTACAGACCACTTTTTATTTTTTGTGGCCTGCGTTAGATGACGATTTTCCCAGAAGCTCGATAAAATCGGTTAAAAAGTCGTTGAGGTAATCGAGTTAGATGCATACATACGGACGTACAGATATACATACATCACAGCTTAAAACGCACTCATGTTGGATGGAAAACACTTTTTATACATTAAATTGTTAGTTTTTGAAGTAAGACAATTTTTGCTATGGTGAAATTATAAGGTTCTCCCGAGTAGCGGTCCTGCCTAAGAAATGATTGAGAAGTCTCAAGAACAAATCTCGTTACTGTCAGAACTCTAAACCACAACTGTGTAAGAGCTGTACTCATTCTCAGGATGTCAAGGCACGGTTGTACGCCAGATCTCCACCACCCGAACGCGTCCCGCTTCGACGTCAGACGTCGATTACCCACACGAGGGGCGGTCTGATCCCTGACCACAGGCTAAAAGGATAGTTCATACTCAGCCGAAAGCATTCATAAAATGGTAATTACATGTTCATATAATTATTGTAAGCAAGCTACCACTAACTTGTAGTAAATTGTTATTTTGTAAAAGATTTTTGAATAAATACAGTAAACTTGCCTCAGCTTTTTCTCCTCATCACAGGGTTTTTATGCTGACGCAAGTTGGTTTTATTTTCCGCGTAGTTGTGTATTTTTTAATTTATTTAGGCCCGACCCGGTTCCTCATTTCTTCTAGATATTATTATGGTTCAAACTTCACAAACAAACTTACCATATAAGAAATATCCACAACGGTCCAACATCACTCTGACTCGTGACTAGATTAATCTGGACATTGCAATATTATATGTTTGTAATCTTTCTGCTGCAAAAGAAGAGAAGAAAGAGGTTAGATAAAAGAGCAAAAAACAAAATTAAGAATATTAAAAAAAAGGATAATTCGTAGAAAAGACTCAATTTACTTTAATATTGTTTGGACATGATGACAATCAAGGAGAACACAGCTAGGAAGCGGGAGCCCTTTATTTTTTTCATTCAAGATACATTTACTGCACTAGTTTCAATATTTATATAGAACAGCATAACTTTAATTTCAACTTAAACTTTAACCGCTGTTGCAGTAATTACATCGATGTTTACGCAGACTGCTTCCTGAGTAGCTGAATGGTGAGGCGGCCGGCGTGTAATTTAAATAAAAGGCTTAATTATTTATTCAAGTTATTTATTATTCATTTATTTTATTAGTAGAACAATATTATTTCATTATTTTCATTTTTTTGAGTGCCCTGATTATGGAGCTTGTACCGCATTATGGCGTACAATGTCTCCCCAAATGGCTTTAATTCTTTGAAGCATAGTGGTAACCCACGTTACCATTTCGATTTCTTTATATTTTTGTTGTTTAGTTTATTGTTAATAAAAACATAGTTTAATTGACATAATTGTTTATAATAAATGATTTATAAATAAACAATTATCAAAAAATCATTTTTTTCGGAAAAATTCATTGTTGAAGAATCTGTTGAAGATAGTAACTTG
The DNA here is from genome assembly GCA_035583055.1 of Torymus tubicola. NCBI lineage: Eukaryota > Metazoa > Arthropoda > Insecta > Hymenoptera > Torymidae > Torymus > Torymus tubicola. The sequence goes on from JAWWEQ010027626.1 coordinate 16,667, forward strand.
AAATTTAGTATGTACTAGTGTTGGGCGCGCTACGCGCGCCTGTAAACTTTACATTATTCTGGTATATAAAAACATATATATGAAATATAAACTGAAATTACCGCCAAAATTTCAACTGATTTAAAAACAAAAAAACTCCGAAATTTAAGTAAGAAATGATTCATTTAATTCTTTGAATAACATAATATATAATATTTAAAAAAATCACCATAACTATCTGGCAAAAAATCTATTGTAAATTTTTTTTTAACAAAATATCCAAATGTATTATGCTACCTATTTCCCTCTAACTCTCTTTCTCAGTTGATTTAGCACTCAAGAGGCGTCAGTCTATCGTGTCATGAGTTACATGACAATACACATAATGAATGAATACCGAATCCATTAACAAAAATTAAATTTAAAAATAAATAATATAATCATTTAAACAATTTACGTCATTTTTCTTACATTTAAAACAATGTTTTCTGAGTAAACCGAATAATATGGAAGCGAGCTGTAATAGGGAATAACCGCAGTAGAAAGAGCTGCAAGGGAATTTCCGTAGTGAAAGGGTTGTAATGGGAAGTACCGTAGTGGAAAGGGCTGCAATGGGAAGTATCGTAGTGGAAAGGGCTGCAGTGGGAAGTATCGTAGTGGAAAGGGCTGCAGTGGGAAGTACCGTAGTGGAGAGAACTGTTAAGCACGGTTGTGATGCGTGTATACAATGAATATTATTTTTTTAATCGATACATTAATTACTTCATATCTAATACTTCCTGGTAGAACAGGTAATAATTTTCTAAAATCTCCACCTACAATTACAATTTTATCGCCAAATAATAAATCATTATTCAAAACATCTTTTAGAATTCTATCCATAATTTCATGTGCATAACGTGGAGCCATTGGAGCTTCGTCCCAAATAAAACATCTGTTTGCTTTAGAAATCGCCCTTCCTTTGATTGCACAGCAATGTTTGATAAAGAATACGATAACTGCCATCTCCTTTGGTAACAACATTGCGGCAATTCCAGTAAAAGCCATACAACAAACTTTTTTATTTTATCTTTTTAATAAATGACGTAATGTCGTATAAACAAATATTTTTCCAGAACCACCGAGATCATCAATATAAAAGCACCTATTACCGTCGGAATGAAAAACATTTGACACTCTTAAAATCACATCGACGATTTCTTCGTGCTCATCATTTAACATATTGTATTGTCTCTTACCTATAGCTGCTTTATTGTAATCATTATGTAATCTCAGAAAATCTTCTGATAATGCTCTTTTGAAAGTTTCCCAGAGATCTTCTGGATGTACAGGTTTACATCCAGAATACGAACACATAACTGACGTAAACTACTTGGCATCATCCAACTAACAGCTTCTTGCATAGCACGATTCCATTCATCATCTTCTAAAAGACCTAGCTCTAAGCAGGTTTCTGAAAATATCTGATACTGAACACCATTTACCGACATCAAATCACTAAAACTCGTTGCTCCCTTACGATGTGATAAAAGTAATCTGCATCGAAATAACTCTATTTTACTTGCACTTACTGAATACATACGCCCAATACAATTGAAGCGAGATTTTCGTTTACAGCATCTAAAAATTTTATTGCCATTTTCATTAAGTTATTTGTAAATCTAATATAAACCACCTCGAATAATTGAATAAATGAAATGGAATAAAAGAAAATAAAATTAAATGAAATCTAATGATAAACAAAATAAGCTTAAAATAAAAGAAAAAAATAGTATTCTGGTCAAGAATTAACTTATTTTAATAAGCAACAAAAAAAAAATAAAAGAAAAGAATTTGAATAATAAACGTCATATGATGGCTTTTGGGACTTACGGCAAAAGGGAAAGGCTATGGACCCAGGTACAATGAAAAAAAATCGGAGTAATACAGCTGATAGCATCTAATCTAACGGATACTTATGAAGATACAAAGGAAAAGGAAACAGCAAACTCGCGTGGGAAACAAAGAAACGAAACAAAAAGATTTTTTTTTTATATCGGGCAGACGCGTAATTGCAAAACCAAAATAGACGTAGTGTGATCACGGCGCGCGCGATCGCTTATAATTGATAAACAATATAAAAGGTGATTAGACGATAAGTTAAAAGAAAATACAATCACGAAAGAAAAAAAGAAAAACTCTTTATACGCGAGCTAACAGCCTCTCCCGTCTCGGTAACCCTCCAAGTGAACCTCAGAAGGGAGGGCTATGCCCCTTTTTCCGTCGTAGACGGTAAGGTTGCGGCGATATGTGTGAATATATAAGAAAAAACATTCGCCGTTGGCCGAAGTGCGTCAGCCACGACTTGGCGCAGTTTCACCTGATGGGTAATTCTACTCCTCATCCTTACTTATGAGTTCCCTGGCGCTGCTCCTCCGCTGTTGAATTCGGTTCCAACTGCTCTCCTGGAGTTCCGTAGTCGACGCTTATAGCCGTAGCGAGGATGTGCGCGATGCCGATATCCGATATGGGAACAGTCCGCGTGACTTGCGAGTATGGGGAAGACTGACCTCCTTGTCTCTCTCCAAATCACGTCAGCACTCCTCGTCGCCTTTCCTTTTACCGAAAACACCCTTTGGGTGATTTCGGTAAATACTTTACTTTTGCGCACAATGTACTTGTGTATCATTGCGCGCTTTTAAGTATGTATTTTTTTTGTGCGTGAGAGCGAGAGAGGCAGATTCACGGAATCTTTTACTTTACGCTTGTTTTTAAATTGTGCCAAATTGTTGTTGGATTAAATTAGCAAATAAAATAAAAAAAATGAAGAAATAAAATTCAAATTAATTATAAAAATAATAAAATAATAAAAAATAAAAAAAAATAATAATAAGAAATATAGGCGGGACAGCTATGTTATCCTATTCGCTCTCATGGTCACCTTCCGATGGCATATTACCTAAAGAAATGTGAATTCCTTTTTTATCGGTAAACAATGGAAACGTTACAATGTCCCCCCGAAAGAAATTTACGTTTCAGATGAAAAAAAAGCAACAGGTAGTAAAATAGATAAGGAAAAGGTAAGAGAAAAAGAGAAAAAAAGTTTAATTTTATATTTATTCTTCTATATTAATTTCCTCATTTATGAGCAGGAGGTATTCCCTTCCGACGTGTGCGAGGGGTGGCTGGCCGGCCTTCTTCGTCACTGCCTTACTTCTCTCGAGGAACCTTCGCCGAATGGCCTCTCGGTCTAACAGAGGTACGGCCGGAGTTGGAGGAGGCATTGGAGGTAGGGGTAGTACACTTGCATCGGTTTTATCATGGCCTTGTACTTCTCCCTCATCTCCTTTTCTCACGCTTCCTTTTGTAGTCGCCTTCGCGCCTGAATTACGCTTGGCTGGTGGGAGAGGAGCCCGTGATACAGTTGGAGCAGTTCTTGCTCCCTCCTCACCCCCTTCAGCACCCTCTCGTACTCAGCTATCTTCTGCTGCAGGCGGAAAATCTCTACGTGCATCTCCCACCGTATCCTCCTCCTCTTCTGCCTTGGCAGCATAAGGTCATTGCAGCAGGGTCTGGTGGAACATACCTCGTAAGTTTGTGCTGTCGGTTCCCATCACATATGTGGCTTTGTCCTTCTTTGCTATCATTATAAGGACCTTCATATAATGCAAGGAATTTCGAGGCGATGCCCAGGTCTGCGTTGGAGAGGCCGTTAGATTTTATCAATATACGGTCGCCGATATTGTAACGAAATACGCGTAAGTTTTTATTCTGTTTCGTCGCCTTCCTTTCCCTTTTGAATCGGATCTTTTCCGCCGCTAATTTGAGCTTTAAATCATAAGGGGTCTCATCGCGTGGGGGTAATCGTAACCACCCTTCCCAGAATCGGACTGATCGTTTATTTAACTGCAATTCTACCGGTGTGAACTCTGTGATCTCATGATGGATCTGATTAATGCATGATTCTACCAGAGGGACCCAGCGCGCCCAACCCTGATAGCTTTCGCAGGCCAGAGTTCTTAGAAAACGCCCTATTTCCTTATTTACCCTTTCCACGATGTTACTTTGGGAAAGCCGGATGGAAGAAAAGGTAGTTTTGATTCCGTTGTCCTTTAACTTATTTATCCATCTCTTAGCTGTAAATTGAGTACCGTGATCTGTTTGTATGAACTCGGGCGTTCCAAAGTTTGGGATGAAGTTATTGAATATCTTTTTTATCGTGGTACGCGTTGTAACGGGCTACTAACCAAGCGGACCTGGGTAGCAGAGTTACGCTGGAAAGACTATGACGAATATAAGTGTTGTAAATATTTAAGTATTAATCGTGCAAAATATATGTTTCGACAAGGGTGTGGTTCAAGGAGATGGTCTAGGGTCTCTAAAGAAAAACTCTACGACGAAGACATCAACATTTATTAAAGTATATGAAAAATGAGAAAATATATCTGAAATTAATATACAACAAAAAGATATATTGAGTGTCAGCTGGGTCGTTCCCAGCAATCTAACTAAATCTAATAAAATCTAAGAATAACACTTTACGACGGTAGAACGAGACAAGGGGCGCAAATTCAAGGACGAGATCGCGAGCGCTTTTACAACAAACCAGGTTTCGCTAACAGATTCGAGAGGGGTGCACGTTTCAATAATATACAAGCATGTTTCGGTAATATAAAATCACGCTTCGACTAATTATCTAAGCTCTAGGTGACGACTAGAGTTAGATCCGAGAGCGCGAGGGAGAGACTCTGACACGATTACATAAGGCCGTAGCCTGATCACTTACCAGCCCGTAGCTGGCGGACGAGTCCAAGTGTTGATCGGTGCTCGCTGACTCTGCCTTCAGCCGATGTTGATGCTGGAGATGATGGCTGGCGGTCCTCAAGCCGTCCGCGATGTCGATCAGGATTGGGGATGACTCGTGGAATTGAGGTCTCTCGCGAGGGTGCAAAACTAATATTACCATGAGTAATGAAACGGTATGCAGAGTTGTGCACGAAAAGCTACTGTGCTCTATAGCGGTCCATAATGGAGTGCGTCCACAGCCGATTTCAACTATCTACGGCTGTGACCCACCCTGAAGTGATTGAACACGTCGCGACGACAGCTCGCGATCGCCCATTCGTGGCATTTTCCATATATGACGAATATGTTCTCTTTCACTCTCTCTTGCTCTCATTTACTGCGTAGGTCGGCGGTGCGCACGCTGTTTATTTACTTGTGCGCCCTGAGCAACTTTAAGTAGCCGATGTCGAGCTTGGCAACAATTATTTGTATATGACTTATAATGCTCACTCGTGAACGTTACGTATCTGCCCGCCTTATGGCATACAATTGCACGTATTTTGTAAACGCGCTCACTAATGATAGTATGTATCTCGCCTCCCCCCCTCTCGATACCAGCAGTGGCCCTATGAAATCGATTGATATTAATTCAATTTTTCAATTCAGTTTTGTGGATGCACGGTTTGGTTGTTAGTAGACTTAGACGATATAACGATAGATATATAGACGAATGGAACAGTAGTATAAAAATAATCGATACTGGTGTTCCACAAGGAACTATCCTGGGTCCACTTTTCTTTATCATATACGTAAATGATCTGTTGTTGGATATGCAAGAAAATTCAATTTTAACGTATGCAGATGATACCGTTATCGTTTCCAACCATGACACATGGTCTCAAGCACAGGACAAAATGAATGTTGACGAATGAATGAAACAAACTGTCCCTTAATACACAAAAAACGGTATACATGACTTTCGGTAACTATAGGAATAGTGTCCCAAATGAATTGTGTATAACTATAAATAATCAAAAAATAAAAAAAGTTGAAAGTTATAAGTACTTAGGGGTATACATAGACTACAATATGAAATGGGATAAACATATTGAGTACATGGTAAACAAAACAAAATATCTGCTATTTATTTTCGCCAAGATTAAAAAGTTAATGGATACGAAAACCCTGATGAAAATATACTTTTCCCTTTTTCATAGTATAATTAGCTATGGAATAATTCCCTGGGGCGGTGCTTTTAACAATAATCTGAATATAATACAAAATATAGAAACAAAAATCCTAAAAATTATTAAGAAAAATAAATTTTCTGAAAAAACCCCCCTTTACATGTAAAACAACTATTTACAATAGAATCCGTAATCTATCATTATAAGAAGCTCAGAGGTATGTATGCAAAAAGCACGTCAGAGATTAGAAATAAGTACATACTGCTTCGTAAAATGGAAAGAGCATAAAAAGTTCTTACCTTTCCTTACCTGTGAGATGCAATAGTTGGCCGATAGATTTTTGATCGATGTTAAAGTAATAATAAAATAAAAAAATAATTATATGTAAGGAAAACCACAAACAAAATAAGGAATTTAAAATGAAAGGAAAATATAAAAAAAAATATAAATCCAAAAAAACTCGAGTCATCAATAATAATAATAATAATTAAAAAAAATAAAAGACGAGTTGCATATAATGATATAAAAGGAATTTACAATTGTTATAAATTAAAATCAATTTGTATGGCAGGAGGAGGAAAGGCTCGGGACCCAGGTGCATTAAACGTACAACGTATGTGCTGTAATTCCATTTATTAACCAAAAATCACTACATATCATTTTTAAAAGGATTTCTCATTGAGAAAAAAAATACAACAAAAAGGAAACGCTTGTTCTAATACGATCGCTAAAAACGAACTAACAGAAATATTTATTTGAAAGAAAAAAAAAGAAATGTTTAACCTGGGTTCCAAGATGGCGCCGGCAGAGAAAGACCCGCCTGGTAAGCCTCCTGATAAAAGTCCTGAAAAAACGTTCAAGTGCCACCCAAAAGAACGAGTAACAGTTGTCATTTGTATAGTGTGCGAAAACATCTACCACGAAAGTGACTATGCTAAGTGCAAGACTCAAAATTACATCAGTGATGTGTTTATAATATGTCCAGACCACTTGGAGCTAGATATAACCTTGAAAGACCAGGCTATTACTTTAAGCCAAGAAGCAAAAACACTAATAGCACACATTAAAAGTTCAAAGGAGGATGAGGTCAAGCATAAAATTTTAAATGAAATATCCATTATGTCAGCACATGAAGGTGCATTCAAACTTGGAGACTTAACAATTCTCTCGGAAAATAATGATCTGGAGGACTTGCATGTAGAAAATCAGTTATTAAAACAACTTAATTAAGAACTAACGGATAAAAATCTACTACTTCAAGAACGGTTAAAAAAGGAAGAAAGCGATGATAACTCTGTGATGATACAGCATAACAGAGTTATCATCGCTTTCTTCCTTTTTTGCAAACATATGCTCAAGTTACGTCTAATAAATCACTACCAACCAAAAGGAAAAGAATACCAAAAATCATTGTCAAGAATATCAAAACAGATGAAGAAGGGAAGAAAGAATTTTCAAAAAAGATTTGTGACATTCTAGTCAGAGAGAAAGGTATAAAAACTAAGCAATTAAGTAAAATAAATGAGAATGAAATAGTAATAAACGGTATGGACGAAAAGAGTGTTGAAACAACTTATAAACTGCTCACTGAAAAAATCTCTGATCACTGTAAAACTTCTATGGAGATAATAGAATCTCCAAAAATGAAAATAGTTGGTGTGGATAATTATACTAAAATGACTCTAGATGAAATCGAATCTGATCTACAGTACCTATGTACAGGTAGCTGTGTCTACCTCTATAGGATGTTTGGCTGCCTCGGATATACCAAGTATAACCGAAGGATAGCTAACATGTATTACTATTAGCACTAGTATACACTAGTATGTACAATAAATAAATAAATAAATAAAACCTAAGAAAAACACGTATATGGGAGCGTCCGCCAGAAACCAGCCAGCGGCGCGCGCGACGCATTTTTCGTGCAAAACACGCTCTCTTCAACT